>JAIUZE010073772.1:0-80236 GCA_022085475.1 Heliosperma pusillum | reverse complement strand
AAACATAATGATGTTTACAAAGCTAAATTGGTGGCAAAAGGTTTCACCCAAGTTCATGGTCTTCACTATGACGAAACCTTCGCCCCAGTCGCCATGCTTCGATCCATAAGGATTATCTTAGCGGTTGCCGCATTTCATAATTATGAGATTTGGCAAATGGATGTCAAAACTGCTTTCTTGAATGGGATTCTAGAAGAGGAAGTGTACAAGACACAACCTGAAGGTTTTGTGGATCCATCAAACCCTAAGAAGGTATGCAAACTTAAGAGATCCATCTATGGTCTTAAGCAAGCATCCAGGAGTTGGAATCATCGTTTCGATCATGTAATTAAACAAAATGGTTTCACTCGAAGCGTCGAGGAACCGTGTTTATACATGAAGTTTAGTGGGAGTAAAGTAACTTTTCTAGTCTTGTATGTAGATGACATACTACTCATTGGGAATGATATTCCAATGCTCACTTATGTGAAGGAGTGGTAGGGATTCATTTCCAAATGAAAGACTTAGGAGAGGCCCAGCGCATCTTAGGTATCCGGATCTATAGGGATAGATCCAAAAGCATACTAGCATTAAGTCAGGAAACTTATATTGATAAGATTCTTGATCGGTTCAACATGAAAGACTCTAAGAGAGGCTTTCTTCCTATGGGAAGTGGGATCACTTTGAGCAAGTCAGAGTGCCCTACCAAACCCGAGGATATTGAATGCATGAAATTGATCCCTTACGCATCTGCTGTTGGATCAATCATGTATGCTATGATGTGCACTCGTCCCGATGTTGCATATGCTTTGAGCATGACAAGTTGTTACCAAGAAAATCCAGGTGAGAGTCACTGGATAGCCGTAAAGAACATCCTTAAGTACTTGAGAAGGACCAAGGATTCGTTCTTAGTGTTTGGAGGTGAGACTGAGTTACGTTTAAAGGGTTACACAGATGCCAGTTTCCAAACAGATAGGGATGATATGAAATCCCAATCCGGCTACGTTTATATGATAAATGGAAGAGTTGTTGGCTAGAATAGTTTCAAGCAAAGCGTTACAGTGTATTCTACAACAGAAGCAGAGTACCTTGCAGCGTCTGAAGCTGCAAAGGAAGCTGTGTGGATTCAGCAATTTTCGGAAGGACTAACAGTAGTCCCTACTGCCAAAGATCCTATCACGATTTATTGTGATAACAGTATGGCTATTTTTCAAGCAAAAGAGCCCAAGTCTAGTAACAAGTCTAGACATGTACTTAGGAAATATCATGTAATTAGATATTACGTGGACAGAAAGGAAATTGACATTTGTAAAGTTGGGACAGATGACAACATTGCCGATCCTTTAACCAAGCCTTTGTCAAAGGCTAAGCATGATGGTCATGTCGTCACAATGGGATTGAGACGTGTAACAGAATTGCTTTAGATTATGTAATATGTAATAATTGAATGTTGTATTAATTATTTTATATATGATAATTGCATTCATTGTTCGAGTTTTATTATAAACTCTTTTATTTAGTTTGACTAAATTAAATACTTTGTTTATCCGAATAGATTGTAAGACAATGTTGGACCCTATTCAAGTGAATAGGATGAACTTAGTATTTTGTCCCTAGTCACTCAATGAGGTGACGTCTCGAAGTGATTAGATTGTAAGTCGATCGATGCTTGGTTCAGCACCATGGGGTCATGGAGATGACTGGTCGATTACATAGACAGACTGTATGACACTCTGTCGGACAGTGACATTTGTAGAGACCCTTAAATCAATTATTTGATGCCTGGTCGTGGCAGGGTCTTCTATCTTATTCCTATAAGTCGATTCTTTTGACTGGCGACCGTCTATCTGAGTCGGTGCAATTTCCGATTGGTTTTGGTTGATGTTCTAGGTCGTGCCGTAAAAGGAGGCCGATGGACATCTTCTGGATCATGGTGATCTGCATCATACAGAGTAGATGAATCAACAATAATTGTCCACCCACGTTGGGTACAAACATCTTAAGGCCACTCGAGGAGTAGTTACTGTAAATGCGTGGCCACACTCGGAAAGAGATCTGTGGTAGATTTTCTGGTCAGACAGTTACTCTCCCTATCGAGAAAACCACTCTAGATATAATCAATCGCAAGTGCGACCTGAATGACACCTTGCGTTGAGTGGGAGATGTGATAAAGAGACAAGAGAATTGGTGACGCACACTTATGTCAGACAAGTGGGAGATTGTTGGAGTAGGTGTCCTCCACAATAGTGCGCCACATAATAAATCTTATTAAGGAATATAATTGGGATATTTATTGACTATATATATGATTAGTCAGTTGATTAACGTAAATCAATAACGGTTGGCTGACTAGAGTTTGACGTTATTGTCGTTTGACGGCGGTGATCAACTGATCCCTTTCGGTCACACCTAAAGGATGAGATCCAAATAGTAACTAATTATTTGTATACGATACAGTTAATTAGTACATTACATATATTCGATATGTACGAGAGTTAATTGTTAGAAATTGAGTTAAGAACTCAAATTCGATTAAGTTTATTTTTCAATTATGCGATAATTGACTAATAAATTTATATCTTATTTTAATACGATTAAATAAGATTTAACTTAGTAATTAATCGTTAAATTACTAAATTAGTTGAGGTTTTGAGATAGAGGTAATTAGTTAATTATATTTACGAGGAGTTGTAAAATAAATTAACTAAGCAATGTGGGACCCATTATATATTGATATAATGGTAAAATATTACTTAAAATATTAAGTACATATTATTCATTTATTTGTGACATATAATTGTTAAATGATCAAATTAACACTTAATTATACAAGATAATTAAGCATATGATTAATAAGTATTTGTGGGACAAATATCAAATATCAAAATGGATCAAATTAGGCCTCACATGGCCGGTTATAGTGTAGTGGGTAGTGATGATGGTTGCTCTTATTCATACTCACAAGTAACATATGATTATGACATGAATAGTAAACCTATAATCATCACTTACACTACAACACACCACCACTTTGCATGGCAATAAAATAAGAAGAAAAAATCACTCACTTGGTGATCTAGGGGCCGACTCTCTTGACTATAAATAGAACAATTGTTGTTCAATTTATTACTAGTTCATTCTTGCTTATTTTTCATTTATCTCTCAAAACTCATCTTCGCTCTAAAAACTCTCAAATACTAATATTTACTAAGTCTTACTAGTGTAGTAATATATTCTAATATTAGTAGTATAATATCTATCTTATTATCTAGTTAATAATAAGGGTAGATTATTTGGTGTCATCTTGATGCAACTTGAAGGAGGTCTTCTAGTTTGGAGATTATTCTTGCTCATCCATATTAATAGCTCAAGAACAACAAGAAGGAGTTCTTGGTGTGTCCTTTTTATTTCCATATCAATGTGAGGAAATTTCTTCTTTTATATAAATGTCTTTATATTTGCATGCATGTTACATAGATCATTAAATACTAAATTAACAAGTAATTTAGTAACTAATTAGAGGAGTCTAATTAAGGTCTATGGACTTTCACTCAGGAAGCAATTGAAGATGCAGATTACTATTCGACTTAGCCAAACTCAATATAGAAATGATAGTTTATGGTTAAGTAGTATCAAATTGTTGAAGTAAGGTCATTTTTTGATCGGTATCTTGTATGGAAAATGACATTAGTTTGTAATAGCTTGTTTTGATCGTAATGGAAAGCTTATATTTCATTAATATATATATATATATATAGTGTTGGGTCGTGTGAGTCTAGTTGCTTATGGTGAATTTATACTCACAAATCTGAACCATTAAATGACAAGATCTAACGGCTGAATATGACACGTCTTAGTAAGGGCGAATAAGTAATTACAAAGATGTTAAGTAAAAGTCTCCTCTCTTATTGTTCGGTCAGTAACCAAAATCCCTGTCTCTCTCATCAATTGTTTATTCCTATCTCTCGCCACCATCCCGTCAACCACCGTGATCCATCACTGCCACCATGATCTTTGTCGTGCCCCCTGCTTGAATGACCACCAATTTAGCCACCGAATCGACATCGCTCACTGATTTGACGTCGTCTCAATTATCCCTTGTTGTGACGAAAAATCACTTCAACGTTGTGTTGGACACCATACATCGCTTCTCTCATCTTGCTTTGTCGCTCTGACAAGCTACCGGCTAACGTTTCCCGGTGACGGCGACCAAAATTGAACTGTTGCTGTCGATGGAGCAGCAGTGGCGCCGGTGCTGAGGAGTAATTGGCGGAGTTGTAAATAAGCTTAGAGCCGTGGTGGCTTGCTCGATGGTGGTCGAGTGTTGGAGATATATGCGTAAAAGGTTTATATTGTTTGTTGATTAAGTGGACGTACAATCATCTATACCTTCAGTTTTGTTGTATATGCCAGCAAAACAAGTGTGAAAGGTATTCTAATTGTATGTTTCTAACTCTTTCTCGATCAAGTTATTTGTGAGTAATGCAAGGTAATTGCTTATTCTTAAATTTAGTTGTAGTGTTACAGATGTACAGGTCCCAAAATTTTAATGTTTGATGATAAAGTAACTTAACTAACTAAATGCTATCAAGCACTTCTCTTTTTGTGATGGTGTTGGTGCTACTTCGAGTTGTGGACGGAGTTCGTGATAAAAAGAAACGAGATGAAGAATTTAGAATAGTAAAATTTTCCCCCTTATTTAATAAGCTAACACTTCTTTTTTTTTGGATGTCTTTTGTGTTTAAGAGTAATATTGGATTAACACGTGCAAACACGAGAGTAATATTAGAATAACACTTTGAAAACCAAAAAAATAAACAAAACAACATAAGAATAACGCTGGAATAACACGTTGAAACAAACAAAAATAAGAAAAGATTAACACTAGAATAACACGTGGTAATTAAAAAATAACGTAAGAATAGCACCTTGTAAAAAAATAACGTAAGAGTAACACTAGAATAACACGCGGTAATAAAAAAAGTAAAAAAAAAACGTAAGAGTAACACAAGAATAACACGCGGTAAAAAAAAAGTAACAAAAAATAATGTAAGAGTAGTAACAAAAAAAGTAAAAAAGAAATAACGTAAGTGTAACACTGGAATAACACGAGGTAACAAAAAAAGTAAAAAAATAATAATGTAAGAGTAGTAACAAATAAAGAAAAAAAAAAGACGTAAGAATAACACTGGAATAACACACGGTAACAAAAAAAACGTTAAAAAAAATTACGTAAGAGTATTACTGAAATAACACGCGGTAACAAAAAAAAAGACTAAAAAACGCAAGAGTAACACTAGAATAACACGCGGTAACAAATAAAAAGTAAAAAAATAAAAAATAATGTAAGAGTAACACTTGAATAACTCATGGTAACAAAAAAAAGAAAAAAAATAACATAAGAATAACACTGGAATAACATACCGTAAAAAAAAAAGACGTAAGAGTAACACTAGAATAACACACAGTGACAAAAGTTATTTTTAAAAAAAATAACGTGAGAGTAACACTAAAATAACACGCGACAACAAAAAAAAGACTAAAAAAACATAAGAGTAACACTTAAATAACATGCGGTAAAAAAAAAAAGTAAATAAAATAACGTAAGTGTAACACTAGAATAGTAACAAAAAAAAAGATAAGAGTAACACTGGAATAACACGAGGTAACAAAAAAATAAAAATAAAAAACGTAAGAATAACACTGAAATAACATACCGTAAAAAAAGGAGAAAAAAAGACGTTAGAATAACACTGGAATAACACACGGTAACTTTAAAAAAAAAATTAACGTAAAAGTAACACTAAAATAACACGCAGTAACAAAAAAAGACTAAAAAAACGTAAGAGCAACATTAGAGTAACACGCGGTAACAAAAAAAGTAAAAAAAAAATAACGTTAGAGTAACACTTGAATAACATATGGTAAAAAAAAAGTAAAAAAAAGACATAAGAATAACACGCCGTAAAAAAAAAGAAAAAAAATAACGTAAGAATAACACTGGAATAACATGCCATAAAAAAAAGTAAAAAAAAAAATGACGTAAGAGTAACACTAGAATAACGCACGGTAACAAAAAAATTTCAAAATAAAATAATTTAAGAGTAACATTGCAATAACACGCGGTAACAAAAAAATGACTAAAAAAACGTAAGAGTAACACTAGAATAACATGCTTTAAAAAAAAATAACGTAAGAGTAACACTTGAATAACATAGGGTAACAAAAAAAAGTAAAAAAAATAACATAAGAATAATCAAAAAAGTAGAATTATGAGAAAATGAGAGTAACACTACAATAACACTTTGTTAATACCAACTCACCATAAGAACTCAACTCACGAGATCCCGCCTATATAGAATTTGGATCACGTGAGTCCACCCTATCTTTTTGAGTTCGTGAGTACATGATACAATATCACAAGTTATACTAAACAATATCACGGGATATACTATACAATATCACGCCACTAAACCACTTTTTCACGCACTATTACTAACTTTTTTTCTCATACTTTTTGCTCGCTCTTTCATGCCGGAAAGTCACTATTATCGATGTTTCACCGAAGTTTATTGTATATAGCTTCTTTTATCTTATTTACTCTTTACTAAGCATCGTTGTTTGTGGCATTTTTCTTCATAACCGACGACGAGATACCTAATTTAACGACAACAATGACAAATTTTGTTGTGATTGGGGTGGTGTGAGCTCGAGTAAGAGTAATGTGTATGAGTGTAGGAATATGAAGATTGAAAAGAAAACATGGGATAAATAATGGGTGACGACAGTGCCGGATAATTGTTTGCTTATGCCATCTAGGTGCTTGGATATGTCGTCGTTATTGGTTGGTGGGTGGTCGTCGTCAACGGCGAGTAGTATGACATCATTTTTTTTTAACCCTTTTGTACTGTTTTTTTTCGTGATACTGTTTAGTATAATCAGTGATATTGTTTTGTATAATCTGTGATATTGTATGGGATTCAAGCTACATACCACTTTGGAGTTAAAATCCATTCCAAGCCATTCCCAATGTTTGAACCAAACGACCTCTTAATGCTATGGGGGACAATAGCGGGGTTAAGTTCAACCGTAGACAAGACCACCATCGTTAACCTCTTATAAGTCTCAGCTCTCTTATTTAGGAACTCACTCCACCCGACTCAACACAACAACACTTCCACTGCCTCAAGTATTCCGAATTGTCTCAAAGCCTCTTTGTCAAAAGGTTTTGTCACTCTAATCGTTCTTTTGAGACGGATTAAGACACACCGACACTTCTTTTGATTCTCCGTCAAGTTAGAAGCCATGCAATCAATATTGCGGGGGATACCCCTAGCACGTGAGGTACTAGCGGTGGTTTTAGAGATCCTTTTGTGGTGTTTCGGGGAGGATTTTTACGTTGTGGGGCCATTTTTTAGACAAAACTTTAGAATGGGAAGGCAAAATAATACAACCGGAAACTAACAGTATCCACACTTCACCTAGACAACAATTAACAACAAAGATCCCTTCAACTTCGCCAAAGACTGACAAAAAATTCATCAATTAAACAACACCCATCACTGACATTACCATATGTCGTTCCGCTGATAAAAATTCATCAAGAAAACAACACCACCAAACACTCAGAATACCATATGTCATTCCAGTGATAAAACAAGAGCACTTAGCCCTTCAAAATAACCAACAACGCTGAAGGATCGGTATACGCAGCGGAAATAATAATTTATACGATCCTTTAATAGACCTATTGCATTCAAACTGATATAAATAAAAGGGATTAATTACATACCTGGAATTAAGACGGGTTAACAATTAACTCCGAAAGTACGAAGTCTCTAGTGTATCCACACCGGGTACGATCTACACTCTCAACCTTTGAGACGACTCGAAAATATGAGAACCCTTGAGAAAAACCCTTTTTCTCTCTCTACTATTTTTGGTGGAAAACTAACTCAATGAATTGTGTTCTTTTCTAATTACCAACTCCAAGTATTTATAGGGAAGAATAAAATAAACTCCTTATTTTAATACTATGGAATACTTTCTCCTTTTATTATTATATCTTTTGTGTTAGCAATTAATATAATAATATGTCATCTAGATACTTTAATTATTATCATATAATAATATAAAGTCATCTTAAGTGTAAACGTTAACCCGTAAGTGTGTGACCATCTAGGTTCAACATTAAGCCAGTAGTAATTAACGTTACCGATCCGATTGGGTCTGGGGCATAATTCCAACAATCTCCCACTTGACCCAGAGTCAATCGTCTTAATTACTAATCGAGGTTGGCGTCTAACAACACTCCTCAACGACTGGATAATGTGAATATCAACATCCGATGAAGACTAACCTGGTTAAGGGTAATGTATCATTTCCTTCCATCTTTCCAACTCCGGATCATCCTAGGGTATGGTTAAAAGCTGTCAAACCCTGTTAGATAACCACTATGTTCCATGTCAATCACTATGGTTGGCGAATCGACTTCAAGAAACTCATTTCTTGAAACATTCAGTTGCCTTGGCCAAGGTCTTGATACAACCAATAAGATTTATGACAACATAGAGTTCAAACTCGTTACCTCGAGTTGATGGATTCCATCCGACTCACCACTAACTTCATAGGTACTCAATTAAACCCAATAACCGTTCAACTAGTATTTTTACACACTAGTTGTCAGGCATCAAAGTATAACAAGTATTCTATTAATTACAATGGTGAACTCAGGTCAAAGGAAAAAGAATTACATTCACTCCTTATGAGAATTTCCACATTGACAGTTAATAGGTAAAACAACCACTGGGAAACCTCCTTTCGGTCAGTTCAATGATCATATCTCCATATGGTCATCTATACATACAACGTAATGAATGAGATCCATTATATTCATCCAATGAATAAAGTTGTACATATATTAGTCCTTCTGGATCATCAAAGCCCCTTTTGATAACCCTTGGACCAAGAACTTCTTTTGATCAAACCCTCTAATGCTTGACTCTCATTATTATAATCTCCATTATAATGTCAAGCATACAGTTAAATCAAGGACTTATCACATATGGTTCTCAAACACAATATGATAAAAAACAATGCCATTTTATTAATATCAATTAATAATAAATAAAACAATATGAAATGTGTTCAAATATGTTACATAACGATTGGGTCTAGAGCATAATTTCAAAAATCATAATTTCAAAAATCATCTCCCACTTGACCTAGAGCCAATCACTCATGAACTTTAATCCAATACTCCACTTATGCTTATCAAAATCTTTTGATCCAAGCGCCTTCGTGAAGGGATCTGCGGGATTTTCTTTTCCTTCTACCTTTTGTACTTGAACATCTCCACGTTCAATAATTTCTCTAATCAGATGAAACTTTCGCAGAACATGCTTAGATCGTTGGTGTGACCTTGGCTCTTTGGCCTGTGCAATAGCCCCGGTATTGTCACACATTAAAGGAACAGCTTCCTTCAATGAAGGAACTACACCAAGTTCAGTTAAGAACTTTTTAATCCAAACGGCTTCCTTAGCAGCATCACATGCAGCTATATACTCTGCTTCAGTTACTGAATCTGCAACTGTGGCTTGTTTGGAACTCTTCCAACTCACTGCTCCACCATTCAAAGTGAAAACAAAACCAGAGGTAGACTTGCTATCATCCTTGTCTGATGCAAAACTAGCATCAGTATAACCCAAACAATTAAGGTCATTGTCTCCATAAATGAGGAATTGGTCCTTAGTCCTTCTCAAGTACTTAAGGATGGATTTCACCACTTTCCAATGTTCCTCGCCTGGATTCCCTTGGTACCTACTCGCTACTCCTAGCGCGTAAGCAACATCAGGCCTTGTACATGTCATGGTATACATGAGAGCTCCCACTGCACTTGCATATGGGACTTTGCTCATGCGTTCCCTCTCTTCTAGAGTCTTAGGACAATCCTTTCTAGATAGAGAAATTCCAGAGCCTATTGGTAAATAGCCTTTTTTGGAATTTTCCATGTGATACCTCTTTAAAATTGTATCAATGTACATAGACTGGGAGAGTCCAAGCAACTTCCTTGATCTATCTCTATAGATCTTTATTCCAAGAATATAAGTTGCTTCTCCCAAATCTTTCATAGAGAACTGTTTAGATAGCCAAGCCTTTGTCTCTTGCATGGTTGGTACATCATTTCCCATTAGTAAAATGTCATCAACATATAATACTAAGAAAATGATAATGCTCCCACTAACCTTCTTGTACACACATGGCTCCTCCTCACATCGCACAAAATTGAACTTTTCAATTGTCGTGTGAAAACGGATATTCCAACTACGAGAAGCTTGCTTTAATCCATAAATAGATCGTTGAAGCTTACATACTTTATCATTAGAAGATGGCAATGTGAAACCTTCAGGTTGAGTCATATAGACATCTTCCTTTAACTCCCCATTGAGGAAAGCTGTTTTCACATCCATTTGCCATATCTCATAATCATAGTATGCAGCTATAGCAAGCAGAATCCGAATAGATTTGAGCATTGCCACAGGGGAGAACGTTTCTTCATAATCAATACCTTCCTTTTGATTATACCCCTTGGCAACAAGACGGGCTTTATAGGTCTCAACCTTACCGTCTGCTCCAATCTTTTTTTTAAACACCCATTTGCATCCAATGGGTTTTAAGTCTTTAGAGTCATCAACCAAAGTCCACACGTTGTTGATTTTCATAGACTCCATCTCGGATTCCATAGCCTTTAGCCATTTCTCATGGTCTGGACTTGCCATAGCCTCTTTGAAGCATCTAGGATCATCATCAATGTGAGTTATATCATCAATATGATTAGCCTCATCATCTAGAACTAATAGATTTAATCTATCTGGTGCACGACTTTCCCTAACCGACCTTCTTAGAGGCTCATGTACTATTTGATTTTCCGGTTGCTCAGGTTCCAGGGTTGATTCATTAATCAACTGATTTTCCTCAACATTTGAGGTTTGACGTGTTGATGGCAACTTTAAAACATCAAATAAAGGTTGCTCATTTGGCATCTCATGCTCTTGAGTTACTGTTGACTCATTGGTATCTTTGATCTCATCAAGATCTATTTCTACACCATGACTTCCTTCTTTAAGGAATTCCTTTTCTAAAAAGGTTGCATTTCTGGCCACAAACACTTTGTGTTCAGAAGGGTGATAGAAATAGTATCCCATAGTCTCCTTGGGATAACCAACAAATCTACATTTGTCAGATTTAGCTTCAAGCTTGTCTGACTGCAGTCGCTTAACATAAGCTGGACAACCCCAAATCCTCAAATGCTTAAGGTTAGGCTTACGTCCTTTCCATATCTCATATGGTGTTTTAGTGACTGCCTTAGTGGGAACTTTATTTAATATGTACGCAGCAGCTTCCAAAGCATATCCCCATAGGAAAATAGGAAGATCAGTGAACCCCATCATGGATCTCACCATATCTAATAAGGTTCGATTTTTCCTTTCTGAAACACCATTATGTTGTGGCGTTCCAGGAGAAGTCCACTGTGACAAGATCCCATCTTGTCTTAAATAATCAATGAACTCATCACTGAGATACTCACCTCCACGGTCAGATCTCAGTGCCTTTATATTCTTACCAGTTTGTTTTTCAACTTCACTGCGAAATCTTTTGAACATTTCAAAGGATTCTGACTTATGTTTCATTAGATAAACAAATCCAAATCTTGACATATCATCAGTGAAAGTTATAAAGTAAGAATATCCACCTTTAACTTGAACTTTCATTGGACCACATACATCAGAATGTATGAGTCCTAAAAGCTCACTAGCCTTTTCTCCAGTTCCAGTAAAAGGAGATTTGGTCAACTTTCCTAGGAGACAAGATTCACAAGTGTCATATGATTCATAATCATATTGACGAAGACACCCTTCACGATGCAACTTGTTTACTCTTTTCTCACCAATGTGACCAAGCCTACAATGCCAAAGGTAAGTTTGATTCCCTTGATTATTTCTCTTCCTCTTTTGGCCAGAAACAGTCATAATAGGACAAATCACTAGCTCAGTTAAAACATAAAGACCAAATTGCAAATAACCATTCACATATAAATCATCACCATGATAAATAGAGCATTGATTATTATAGAAAATTGTTCTGAATCCACACTTGTCCAAAGACGAGATGGAAACAATGTTCGAAACAAACTTAGGAACATAATAACAATCTTGTAAAGTTATGGTCTTGTCATTAGGCATTCTAAGAAAGACGGTTCCTACAGCTAGGGCAGCAACATTTGCTCCATTCCCAACTTGCAGGTTGACCTCTCCCTTCTTTAACCATCTATTGATCCTTAAACCTTGCAACATATTGCAAATGTTAAAGCTACTACCGGTATCTAATACTCATTTAGTAGTATCAATAGTTGTCAAAGAAATCATGAAAACATTTTTCACAATTGTTTTACCTTGTTGCTTGTCCTTCAGAGCTATCTTATACTCTGGACAATTTCTTTTCCAGTGTCCTTTCTTCTTGCAAAATAAACATTCATCCTCTGACTGGCCAGTCATCACCCTCGTACTCATACAAGAGATACTAACCATATCCACAGATCCAGATTTAACTAAGGACTTAGATATCTCATATCAAGTAGCCTTACTCTGAAACTCGTACATCTTCTTAAGATGTGCAATGATCTGTGAAAAAGTCATATTTTCATATTGCCTCTGAAGGTCAGGTCTCATGGAGGCCAAAATAATGCACTTTGCAGCAATACTCTCTTCAGAGTACTTTGCATATGCATCTAATGCACTTGCATTACTTTCTCCCTCTAGAGGTGCTACCATAGCGGGCTTATCGATCACATCGATTAGCTTTTCATGCATGAGAACAATTCTCAGGTTCTGGTACCAATCATCAAAATTGTTACCAGACAGTTTGTTAGCATCAAGAATGCTTCGCAGTGTAATATTAGCCATTATGAGAAATCTAATACAAAAGGAAAAACAGAAAACAAGAACACAAAATATACATCATTAAGACATGGACTTTATCTAAATGATAAACAATAAACTTTAAAACATGAATGAGCCCCTTGGTAGTCAAGTCGTTTCTCAAACATAATTAAAGTCCTGGTACATTACCATTAATATTTCATCATATGAAATTATATCAGACCCTATACTACATAGTCCCCTGGTAGTCAGGTCGTTCCTATTAGTATAGTTGAGTTCATCCACCCTTGTGAAAGAAAATTAGTTAATCTCATACCCTCTGGGTAGTCCAGACTATAAGTACAAAATTAAATAACTTTTCTTCACTCTTGTATCATATACAGTAGACAATATTATTTATCTCTGAACTACAAGTCCCCTGGTTGTCAGGTCATACCTTGTAAACAAAAATAAATTTTATTGACTACTTGGATGGAAAAGTCTCTTTAATAAAATATCATATATTTTATTAATTACAAAACTCAATAATTTAAACTGGTCAAGTTTTTAAGATATTAAAACTATTTTAATAATATTCATATCTTATATGATCGTCAATAACAATTACTAGCATAATTATAATAGCTACTAGTTATATCTTATATAACTAACGAGTAATGTTCATAATGATCACACATAATTATTGAGCATGAATACTACGTCATGGAACAATTCCAACAACCAAAAAACTATGCGAAAATCAAAGAGATGCATCATTCTACGGATGACTCGAGAACAAAATTTCACGCTCAATCACAATAGTATATCAAACAGCCCATAGTCATTACACGAAATAAAAATATGCACAAACCTATTTGCACACACCCTATGATTATAATAATAATGATTGTAATGATAAAGAGTTAAAACATTCATATATACCAATGTGAATGCAAATTTGCAACTATGGCCTTATGCTGTAAAGAATCATGCGTGAATAAGTTGTAGCAAAAAGCAAATTCTCATTGACAATTGGATTAGACGTTGCAGCAAAAGCAAATTCTCATTGACAACTAGATTAGACGTTGCAGCAAAAAACAATTTGCAAAAAACAATTATCGCATAACAAATTTTAATCCGGTCCAAATTTCACATACAAATTAAATGCAAAATCAGGCTCTGATACCAATTGAAGGATCGGTATACGCAGCGGAAATAATAATTTATACGATCCTTTAATAGACCTATTGCATTCAAACTGATATAAATAAAAGGGATTAATTACATACCTGGAATTAAGACGGGTTAACAAATAACTCTGAAAGTACGAAGTCTCTAGTGTATCCACACCGGGTACGATCTACACTCTCAACCTTTGAGACGACTCGGAAATATGAGAACCCTTGAGAAAAACCCTTTTTCTCTCTCTACTATTTTTGGTGGAAAACTAACTCAATAAATTGGGTTCTTTTCCAATTACCAACTCCAAGTATTTATAGGGAAGAATAAAATAAACCCCTTATTTTATTTCCTTATTTTAATACTATGGAATACTTTTGCCTTTTATTATTATATCTTTTGTGTTAGCAATTAATATAATAATATGTCAACTAGATACTTTAATTATTATCATAAACTAATATAAAGTCATCTTAAGTGTAAACGTTAACCCGTAAGTGTGTGACCATCTAGGTTCAACATTAAGCCAGTAGTAATTAACGTTACCGATCCGATTGGGTCTGGGGCATAATTCCAACAAACGCATGGAAATCTCAGCAACAAACACCAATCACGACTCATGTCGCTGCTCAATTATAGACATCAATTAATTCAACAATAGGAGTATAAGACATTGTTAGAGTCAAAAAAATACTGAAATAGGTGTAGGAACGACAAAATTCGTTGGAGAAAAACGTGTAGAACGATTCAATAAATATGAAACTCGAAATCAGAAATCAGGGTTCATGAAAAACCCCAAATTTGGCAAAAAATAGCTTCACCGTTTTCTTTTTTTTTTTTTATGGTGCCTTTGTGCGCCCGTTGAACGCGCTCCATTTGCACAACAATCGCGCGACAGACGCGTTCAAAACACACGTAAAAATCGCATTTCAAGACATACTTCCCTTTCATTAGTAGATTTTTCCGTCATCTTTAAACCCGTCAATCAAACTCCCTAACATAAATAACAACCGTCAATTGTCATAAAAATAATAGCTAATAAATAACACAATGACACTAATATTAACTAATACGAAGCTTCACTAAAAACTAATAACTACCATTATAATTTAAAGGTACAAAAGAAGAAGATAAAATAAGTTTGGTTGACTCCCGAGACCGCTCTCGTTTAACGTCGTTAGCTCGACATAAGGAGGTGTCTTAATCTTCATAAATTGCATTGTAGAGTTCAAGTAACTCTACCACCTCCGTCTCAATGTCGTCTTGATACGACTTCAATCTTTGTCTATTTACTTTCAACACGTCATCCGTTGTTGGATCTCTCACTTCAACAACACCATGAGGATAAACATTAGTAATAATAAGTGGACTGTTCCAATGGGATTTTAACTTACCTGGAAACAAACGAAAGTGGGATTGGAATAAAAGGACTTTCTGACCAAATTTAAATTCCTATCTCAAGATCATCTTGTCATGCCATGCCTTCTTTCTCCCCTTGTAAATTGTCGCATTCTCATATGATTCGAGTCTGATCTTTTCCAATTCTTGCAACTGCAACCTACGATGCATTCCCGCTTCATCCAAGCTCATATTGAAGCTTTTTATCGCCCAATACGGCTTATGCTCCAATTTCCACATGTAAATGACATGCTTTTCTAAACACAAATCTATAAGGACATACACAAATCGCGCGACAGTTGCGTTCAAAACACACGTCAAAATCGCAATTCGAGACGTACTTCCCTTTCATTAGTAGATTTTCCGTCATCTTTAAACCCGTCGATCAAACTCCCTAACATAAATAAAAACCGTCAATTGTCATAAAAATAATAGCTAATAAATAACACAATGACACTAATATTAACTAATACGAAGCTTCACTAAAAACTAATAACTAGCATCATAATTTAAAGGTACAAAAGAAGAAGATAAAATAATTTTGGTTGACTCCCGAGAGCGCTCTTGTATAACGTCGTTAGCTCGACGTAAGGAGGTGTCTTAATCTTCATAAATTGGATTGTAGAGTTGAAGTAACTCTACCACCTCCGTCTCAATGCCGTCTTGATACGACTTCAATCTTTGTCCATTTACTTTCAAGACCTCATCTGTTGTTGGATTTCTCACTTCAACAAAATCATGAGGATAAACATTAGTAATAATAAGTGGACTGTTCCAATGAGATTTTAACTTACCTGGAAACAAACGAAAGTGGGATTGGAATAAAAGGACTTTTTGACCAAATTTAAATTCCTATCTCAAGATCATCTTGTCATGCCATGCCTTCTTTCTCCCCTTATAAATTGTCACATTCTCATATGATTCGAGTCAGATCTCCTCTAATTCTTGCAACTGCAACCTACGATGCATTCCCGCTTCAACCAAGCTCATATTGAAGCTTTTTATCGCCCAATACGGCTTATGCTCCAATTCCACGCGTAAATGACATGCTTTTTCAAACACAAATATATAAGGACACATACCAATTGCAGTTTTATAGGTCGTTCGATAGTCCCATAATGCATCATCTAGTCTAACGCTCCAATCTTTTCGTGTACAATATACCGTCTTCTCAAGGATGGATTTAACCTCTCTATTTGACACCTTAGCTTGCCCAATAGTTTTCGGATGATAGGTTGTGGAAACATTATGAAAAACACAATATTTTTTAAGCAAAGTCCCTATTGTCTTGTTGACAAAATGAGTTCCATGGTCACTTAACAAGGCTTTTGGAATCCCAAATCTAGCAAACGTTTTAGTCTTGATAAAATCTGTAACTACCTTTGAATCATCAGTTTTAGTGGGAATAGCTTCCACCCACTTAGACACGTAATCCACCACAAGAAAAATATAGAGTTTACCATAAGAATTCGAGAAAAGACCCATAAAAATGACCCTCAAACACCACATATCTCACAATGAGCATGTAACTTTGCGGCATCTGATTCTTCTAGAAATATTACCCTCTGATTGGCAATTGTCACATGATTGACAAAAAACATGAGCATCCCTAAACAAAGTAGGCCAATAAAATCCACAATCTAGCACTTTTATCGTCGTTCTTCTACCACCAAAGTGACCACCGCAAGCATGAGAATGATAAAAAGTAAGCATATATTTCATCTCACCATCGGGTAGACAACTCCTTACGATTTGATCGGAGCAATAATGCTTCAAAAAATAAGGTTCATCTCACACATAGTAGTTCGCATCACTATAAAGTTTATCATTATTTTGCTATTTGGAGAAGCCTTGTGGAAATTGAGAAGAGCAAAGAAAATTTACAAGATTAGTGTACCATGGCTCTATGGAACGAATAAAGAAAATTTTTTTATCGAGTAACTATCCTTGAACCGGATGTTTCTCATGAGAGTTCGCACCAATATCCACTAACCGACTTAAATGATCCAATACAACATTCCCAACCCCCTTCTTATCCTTCACTTCCAAATCAACTTCCCTAAGCAATTAAATCTATCTTATCAACCTTGGCTTAACTTCTTTCTTGTACATAAGATAGCGTAGCGCCGCATGATCCAAAAATATCACCACCTTTGTTCCAATTAAGTAAGAAGGAAACCTCTCCAAATAAACAACAACCGCTCGAAGTTCCTTCTCAGTCGTGGTGTAATTCCGTTGTGCTTCATTGAGGGTCATGGAAGTATAATCAATTACATGAGTTACCTTCCCCACCCATTGTGCTAAAACCACTCCCAATGCATAATCACTAGCATCACACATGATCTCAAAGGGAACAAACCAACTTGGTGCTTGAATAATTGGGGCGAAGGTAAGCTTACACTTCAACTGATCAAAAGTCTCCTTACAAGCCTTGTCAAAGATGAAATACATCTCTTTTTGCAACAACTTGCATAAATGTTAAGCGATCTTAGATAAATCCTTGATGAATCTGCGGTAGAAACCTGCGTGACCAAGAAAAGACCAAACTTCACAAACTTTAGTACGATAAGGTAGAAAATAAAGAGTATCAATCTTAGTTTTGTCTATACACAACATGTCCAAGTACTATACCTTGTTCCACTATAAATTGGCACTTCTCAGAATTCAAAATAAGGTTAGTATCAATACCGCTTCAACACAAGAGCTAAATGGTGTAAACAACTATCAAAAGAATGACCATGCACCGTAACATCATCCATAAACACTTCGATGAGACATTAAACATACTCATAAAATATGCTAACCATACATCTTTGAAAAGTAGAAGGTGCATTACAAAGTCCAATAGGCATGCATCTATACGCAAAGGTACCAAAAGAACAAGTAACTGTGGTTTTATCTCGATCCTCTAGGGAAATACCTACTTGAAAATACTCTGAATACCTATCTAAAAAGCAATATTAAGCTCTGCCCGCTAGTCTTTCAAGCATTTGGTCAATAAAGGGAAGAAGGAAGTTGTCTTTTCTAGTTACCGCGTTCAATCTACGGTGATCTGTACAAACCCTCCACCCATTCTGAATCCTAGTGTGACACCCTCAAATTTGCGGAAAGAAAAAAATAATTTAAATACATAACGAAGGGTGTCATAAATAAAAAGGTTCATTACAAAAGAAAATTAATATTATACATAAGAATTATACAAGACGGGAGACATATATCCCGTATAAATACGGAAATAAAAGAGTGTATAATAATATACAATCTAAGAACCGAATATAGGTCCAAGGTAAATACTTCGCTCGCTAGCTCGTCAATGTACCCAAAGTATGCATCACCACCTGTTCGACCGCATTAAATATAAACACGGAAGCCACAGTCAGTGGGGGAGTAACTCCGAGTTCTCCCAGCCACGAAATGTCAAGTTTAATAAAACATGAATAACATAAAAGCAATGTATATGGAAAATACAAAACTTTAACATATATGATATGCTTTTCATGTTATGAAACAGATAACTAACAAATAACCTAGCATGTGAAAGCTATCATGTGAAACCGATAATAAACTATAACTCGAGGTAGGGAAGCTGGTATGCTAGCCCAGAGGTTCCTCTCAGAAACATGGCCATGATACACTCAAACCCTAATCAACACGTAATCATGTGAATCAGTTAACAATCGGTAATCCAAACTATATCAACCTTAGCCGGCTTGCATCTCACCTTCTAAGATTCATAGAATCATACAAACATGAAAGACCAATACGTCTAGAAACAGGCACAAGTTCTTAGCACAGTCAATAGAAGACTTCTGTAACTCGAGTCTATACCACGAGGTAGGATATACTTAAATATTTAGGCTCAGCGGTCACGCTAATAACATGGCCCAAATACCAAGCACACATCTAGGCTCAGCGGTTACACTAATAACATGGCCCAGATCCAAAGCACATATCTTAGCTCAGAGGTTACCCTAATAACATGTCGAAGATACGACTCAACCCTAAACCTAGACTGCGCAGACCTAGAGAAATGCGAAGATCCATCGCATCCAAGACCCATGATACAATCACATGAGTACCCCTAAGAAGATCCATCAAAGGGTTGGCTAGTACTAAAGCTGGCTCCATTTCCCAAAGTGGAAACCATGGCAGCCATGCCCCGACTTGAAGATCCATCAAGCCGGGAACACAAAAGCTATCAAGCGGCAAACTCCATATGGTCGTTAAAGATAGTACGGCCTATCAATGTCATGGTCCAAGATACTCATTTAGAATTAGAATGGTCAAGACGCCATATACTCATAATTCTCTATGGGTACTTAGTCAACACGACACCAACCATATCATCAAACAGTCACGGGAAAACTTCCTATCATGTGACTAATTGCATATAAATCATAATCAAATATCATATCGCCTCATATCTACTAAGGCTAATTCATTAATTAAATACAACCTTACTTGAAGACAAATCCCCGACCCGAGTCCCACGACGGGTCATCAGTCAAAACGGGGCTGACTAGATCTTAGTTTGACCAAACCCGTTTGGTCAAACCGGCTAGAAACAGAGTCTTTACCACATAGACTTGAACATAACAATCAACATATTCATTACATGTTATTTTACTAAAACTTCTAACATGTGAATTATTATAACATACCAAATCCCGCTTGACTTAAAGGATATTAAATTAAACTAAAATCTTGTATTATAATTTCTAACATGTGAGGAATTATAATATTATGAAAAATACTTTTAATTAAATAATTTACTTATTACAATTTCCCACTTGCTAAATATTACAAAACACGATATAATAACGATAACTCAAAAACCGTCTCAAGTCTAAGGAAGGACCCACGGGCTGATTTTGGCCGGACCATACATGGGCCTGGACTGGGCCCACGGGCCTGGTTTGGGCCTATTTTGGGTCGACATTTTTAAAACCGTTTCTTTATATTTCCCGCATGCTTTAACATATTTAAAACCCGTCAAAACAACAACCTAACAATCAAACATCGACACTACCCAAAGACCAAAACCTGGACCCACCATGGACCAACCCAGACCGGCCTGGACCGGGCCTGAACCGGCCTGAACCGGCCTGGTTTGGGTCCGGTTTGGGCTGATTTTTCCAGCCCCATGCACGGCTTCAACAACATCCAACAACAAATTATTTCCAACATGTTTTTAATTAACAAACAACCATTTTAACATCCAATTCATCCATCATGCATACAAAACTCATGATTATGAACAATCATCAAATATGTCAAGAACACTAAACAAAAACAAAAGAAACAAAAGCTATGTAACATATATTCGTCGAGTAACTCGGAATCGTTACCTTAGCTAGAAAATCAATTAGCACCCAAAATAAGAACTAAAGAAAAATAAGAAACCCGTCTTCTAATCTTCTCCTAAAATATACGAGTCACCAAACTCGTCTTCAAAATCTTTCCCTATAAGAAATGACAAGAAAAACATGATTAGAATTTAAACTTGATTTTCCATAATTAAATTTGAAAACGATTTTGTCGGATTTGAAATTAAACCGTACTTGAAGATCGAGAGCGAAGAGGAGATTCTAGAAATATAAGTTAGGACGGATTTAATAAAGAAATGAAGGTTTTATGATGATTTTGCTCAAGAACGACGAAGAACGGATGAAGAACGCTCAAGAACGAATGAAGAACGTTGAAGAACGATTAATTTGATCTTAATTTGATTTGTTGTAAAATGAAAAGTTGTTAGTGAGTAAAGGGGGTTGGGTGAGCCGTGTGTTTATAGACAAAATAATGAGTCGGGTTTTGAAATTGTTGTTACGAAATTGACTCGCGTTTAATAATTATATTACGGTAATCGATTAAATATAATTCGATATTAAGTTAATTAAACTAAATATCTAGATATTATGATATTGTAATCAAAAGTAATGAAAGTATCAAGGCCTAAGAGAGGGTAGGAGAGCCGTGTGGTATGGTGATTGTCGGGTCAGTTTTGTAAACGATTTGCGTAATTTCCGTTGACGGATCGATAAAGTTGAAAATATCTAAGATATTCTTATTAGTTTAATCGAAAGAATTAAAATATCTAATATGAGTGGAAAACGATGACATGGGCGTGTGACTCATGCCAAAGTCGAGTTTCGATTTTGTTTCGGGATTTACGATGAGTCGGGAATAGTTAAATGATTCCCGGGTTTAAACCGTAAAACCGTATTATAAATTCCGAATAAATTCAAAATAATTTTATTAAATTATCATAAATTCTAATAAATCTAAATAAAAATAAATCAAAAATATTATTTTTTTTAAATAAAATTTCGGTCTTCAAAATTACAAGGCGAGTCGGGAAAAAGTCAACGAAAGTCAAAGTCGACTTAAAAGTCGAGAAAAGTCAAAGATGACTTAAAAGTCAAGAAAAGTTTATGACGACTTAAAAGTCAAGAAAAGTCAATGACGACTTTAAAAAGTAAAGAAAAGTCAAAGACGACTTAAAAGTCAAGAAAAGTCAAAGATGACTAAAAACGGGATTTTCATGAAATCTCTCAGAAATTCCAAATACGAACTCGGAATTTCAAAATACGACTCGAAACAATAAATTCTATTTTGAAAACTTAAACAGGCTCAAAAGTATTCGTAAAATATTTTCACTAGAAAAATAGGGTACTTTTCGGGTTGTTACAATGAAGTTGTGTAGTATATGATGATAATTGTGTGTGATGATCATTGGCTTTTATAGGGCTGCATGGCTGCTGATCCCTCGTCCAAATTCATACCTAGTCAAAGCATTTAATCATTCATTTAAGCTCGGTTGAAGAAGAGCTAAGTAACGTCCAATTGCAGAAATACCCGATCGGGTAAATGGTAATCCGATCAGGTAAGTGTGCAAGATGGATTCTTCCGTCTTTTCGTCTTAGGCACGGAATCCTATGCCTTGGTCTTGGTCAATGCAATACGGAATTGGGCTTGGGTTGATCTTCTTTTGACTTGGGTTGATGTTTCCTTTTGAAGTTCAAAGCCAAAGTCCAAGATAAATCCAATTGAGGAAGGATGTAGCGGAATCGTAATCAAATCGTGAACTAGATATCATCAATTCCTTGAAAAATAGTATCCTAGTGCCTTTGCTCAAATAGTAGGAAAATATAGCAAAATCGCTTCATTTCCTATAAAACGAGTCAAAACACGCAAAACAACTAGAATAGCAATATTAGCTCGTTAATCACTTAACAAAGTGCATAAATCGTATGGAAATCGAGCTAAAACGGGGGATAAATTAGTACAAAATATCACTTATCAAACTCCCCCAAGCTAAACCCTTGCTTGTCCTCAAGCAAACATAACAATCATAACCAGGACAAGGGTAGCAAACAATGATCAATCTATCATACAAATCTAAAAAAGTAAGCTCCTAACAAGTAGATGAATCACAAACCCGTAACAACAAGGGCGAAGGAAAGTGCGAATCATGGTTGAGATTTACATAACGGCGCAGCATAGAAAATATTCTTTGGACCTTTTCAGCTCTTGCATGATCTTTTTGACAATGGACTCTCACGGTACACTCATCACTCAAATTTTTGTAAAATAGGAAATATTGGGTTAAATTTGAAGTGACACTCACCTATCTACAACTTATAAGAATGTGCCCGCAGTCTAGTATGGTAGACAATCCAAAATCATTAAGCAAAACTAATCATGATCAAAATATAATGTAGGAAGCATTAGAAAAGTAAAGAAGAGGCTTGGGAAATTTGGGTTAGAAAGTGGACAAATGATTTTGGTCATGTGGAGCTTGAAGTCAAACTAGTAATAACCAAATGTGTAGTGGATACTTAATCCAAATCATACCAATTCCCATCAACAAAAGTCAAAGCCAAAAGCAGCACATTGGCTTATTAAACATGAAAAATCAAGTTACGACTTCCCATAATTTTTTCTTTCTTTTCTTTTCATGGAAGCGTTTTTCCTCTTTTCTTTTTTTTTTTCCTTTTTTTCTTTTGAGCTTTCGATTTCATTTCATTTTTCATCATTTTTTTCAAAGCTCTTTTTTTTTTTTTTTTTCTCTTTCACATCAGAACCCGGGAATCAGCAATCCCGAGACAAGTTCACACCTAATGGTGGCATTATCAAAACATCGCAAAAGCACAGAACACCGCTACACATATAGTTGGTTACTAGCTCAACAAGGGTAGGTAATATTATAATGTAGCTAGGAAGAAGGGTGTTTTTGCGAATGGTGAACAAGAGATTGAATGGCTTCAAAATGTAGATCATGACAGTAATACTTATAGAAAATGGAATAAAAACCATACTTATGCGTTTTGATGTAACACAGACTATAAGGAGAAACTACTCACTCCTAAACTGGGATCGGGTTCAGCTGTACCGACCACTAGAGGCTCTACCTTACAATATGAGTAGCTTGCCAGAGTCAAGATCAAGCTTAATTAAGTCCAAATGCAATTTTCTACCTACTGTGTACAAGACATCCCCATGAATGCACAATTCCTCATAATATAACGAAACATCAGCTTATAAAAACTATAAAATGAGAAATGTAAGATGGAAATGATCTTTTCTTTTTGTGTTTTTTTTTTTTTTTCGATTTTTTTTTTTCAATAAAACTAAAAATGAACCAAGAAAATTAAAATAAAAATAAAAATCTAAATGCAAATCCTAAATGCAAATCCTCCCCCCAAGCTAAAACTTCACATTGTCCTCAATGTGCATGCAATTATAATAGAAACAAACCGAGAAACGGCTGGTAGCACATGGAACAGAGAAACGATATGAAATTCTAATGGGAAAAGGGGTTAAAAAGAAAACTAAAAATGCGAAAAATAAAGGAAAGAAATAAAATTCTTAAAAAATGTCTAGCGTCCCCCAAGCTAGTATAAACAAGGGGAGCTCATCGTCATCTCATCACAAAGGCCACCAGCTACGGCCTCTCCTCTCAGAAGGAGGTGGCTCGGATGCGGATCCAGAAGCATCTGTATAGTAGGTATCATCTGCAGAATAATAACTACCACGAGAAGTAATGATCCCGGTTGGGTCGCTGGCTCCTAAGGATTGGTACACTTCAACTTGGTGATCTCCAAAATCACCTCTATACCCTCCAAAACTCTCAACGCCATAGTCGGTTCCACAATAATCCGGTCCGGTCTGCTGCACACCTGCATCATAAGTAGTACCATACCCCCCTTCGGGCCAAGTATAAAAAGACGGGCGGGGGCCCTTAGGTCTAATCACACCTTGCCTAGCAAAGTGGTCATAGATGGGGTGCAAAGCAAGCTGCTAGTCGGACTGAATTCTATTAACGGACAAGGTTAGGGCTTCAAACATGGCGGTCATATCGCCCGTAGCATGGGTCGATTGAGAGGATGATCCTACCTCAGGGCGGCGGGATCTAAGCTGAACAGAGGGGTCAATGGGGGTAATATCCCCAACAGGAAGGTAGTAAGTGGGTCGGGGTAAGATAGCCTCACCCTCTTGAAGTTGAGGACGCTGCCGAAGAAATGGAATTTGCTCTACCTCGGCGGTCAACTTAACCGAATCACGGCCACATATCCTCCAAGTCATATGGGGGTGAGAGACTTGAAACTAGTTGAGCTGAACAAAATAAGCATAATCCAACCCATTTCCCATCTCTGTGGGAGGTGTAGTCAATGCTTGGAGGTCGGTGGTGGCTTGGTTAAAACCACAAACTCGCATAGCAAGGTGAGTGATAAGACCTCCATAGACAATGGCAGTGTTCTTAGGATTAATAGCTTTGGTCAACTGAACAGCAAAATGATACGGAATACTAATAGACCATGGTTCATCACCATTAACATTCAAAAATCCTTCTAACATTTCTAACTCCACTCGTCTCACTAAATGAGGCTCAGCAAGACCCAAGAAGGTCCATCCCATGAATCTTTGCCAGATTCTGATGGCGGGATGATGGATATGTTGGTGTGGGACATGGTCCCAACGAGAGACATGGTAAGTCGAAATAGCACTCCAAAGCAGGCTAACATCAAAGCCTTCTGGAGGTGAGGTAACAGTATCCTCAGTGGTGAGACCAAATTGTCTAGCAATGTTCTCTAAGTTCATATTATAATCATCATTAAACAAGCGAAACTGAACTTGAGGCATGGTATTTCTATTTCTAGACCTATGTAACTCAAAAGAGCTCAAAAATTCAAGGGTTAATTGAGGGTAGGTCTCATAACTAAAGTTCATGCTAGCATTCATACCTAGGCCCCTAAATAACACTTTAACATGCCCATAAAGTTTCATATGCCTTAAAGAAGAAACATTGAGGAACTTGGTAGCCCTCATACCTTTGCTTTTAAGAATGCACCAATTTTGCCATTGCTTGTGTGAACTAAATTGTACATCCGGAGAGTTAGGATCATGCATAGCATTTCCTTGATTTTCGGGTTGATCATTTGCATCAAGCATTTCTAAATCTTCTTCCTGTGCTCTACTACTTACTCCTTGATTGGAGGTTCTTGCCCTCTTTGATTTCCTTAATGTATGTGCCATTTTCTACAAATAACTAGTATTAAAACACTTCATTTATAAACACAAGTTGATAGCATACATGTTAGAATACTAAGTTTTGAGCACAAATTCAAGTTTAGTGACCTTAGTAAAACATTGTCATGCTATCTTTTGAGCACAAATGGATGTTTTAAGCATAACAATATGTCACTAAGATGAGCAACATACACTTAAATCATAAGTTGGCTACTACCTAAAGGTACTAATGCTAATTAATAAAATAAGATTCATAGTATAGAGCATGAATTCAAGCATCATACTACCACTTAAGCAAAAGTTGTTAGCATATAGTAAACATGAGTATCCTAATTGGCACATGAGCATCCAAATCATAGTAATCATCCTAATTAATCACTAACATTCACTCTATAACATGTAAGAATCATTATAAATCCAATTTAAACAAGTTTTGCAATCAAAATCAAGAACCCCCAAATTTGAGTTAGGGTTTGTTCATATTGGATTTCTGAAAAATATAGAGAGATTGAAGTAACTAAAGTAGAAATAACTTACTTGATGATGCTTAGAAGTTGCCCTTGATGAACTATAGGAACAAATTTTGTAAGAAAAGACTAAGAATTGAAGGTTTTGAGAGAATTTTTAGCTTTGAAATTGAAGAACACGGGTATATGGCTGCAAGCAAAGGGTAGCAAGTGGGTTTTATAGAAGAAAATAGAGCAAAATACGAATCAGGCAATTTAACCGATCGGGTATACAGCAATCCGATCGGGGAAACCTGCTGGTCCGTTTTTTGTTTCTTTTTCTTTGCCACTTGCCCTTACCTTTTGGCTATGTCCTTGAACATACTTACTAACCTTAGTAATCTTGACAACTTGGGCCAAGGATAGCTCCTTCTTATCTCAATAGGTCCTCCAATTCTAAGTACGAAAAACTATCAACTAAACACGTATAATAACAAGTAAAACGAAACATTGTTCCTAACTATTACAACACAAAATCCAAACATAGTCCAAATAAAATAGTCCAAATTTTTGTCTAATAAGTGGAATAAAGAATGCATAAAGAAAAAGTAAAGAAAAAGACGGGTTGCCTCCCGACAAGCGCACTTTTAAGTCATGCTAGACTTTGTTTTGCTATCCCTCCTTAAGCCTTATGAAGGGATTTGAGCTCCTTGTAGCTGGATTCGTCCTTGAATTTCCTCATTTACCTTTTGCCAACACTCATGGCAATCTCATTCTATACACGCTTCCGAAGCTTTGAATGCTTCGAGGTCGCCATCTCCAACGCTCAACATATTCCCCTTTTTATCAAAGGTGGCACTCGATCCATCTATTTCAAACGTGATCTTTTCTCGTTTCACATCTATACAAGCTCCAACCGTATTTAGGAAGGGTCTTCCTAATATAATATAGTCATCCCTTTCTTTGAAAATATGACATAAAAATCGACGGGAATGAGGAAGTATCCAATCCGTATTGGGACATCTTCCACAATTCCTGCGCGAGTATGCATAGATCCATCGGCTAGTTAAAGGCTAGTACTAGTGAATTTCATTTGTATTGGGCAATGGTCATGATAGACATCAAAAGGCATGACGCTAATAGCGGCTCCTAAATCACACAATGCACCTTTGACCTTATGAAAACACATTGTGAAAGAAATGTTGAAAAAACCTGGGTCCTTAAGTTTGGAAGGAATGATAATCTTCCCTTCTTCAAGGGTAGGTTCCTTGGAGTTCTTGGTTGCTTCTTTTTCTCTAGATATCTTGCCAATCCTTGCTTCTAATTTTGAAAAAGCTTCGTTTGTTGCCAAAGTTGCTTCTTCAATTCTTCCTTCTAATTTCCCTTGAGCTTTTATCAATGTCATGATCAAAGCTTCGAGACGAGATGTCTCCTCATGTGTAGGGACTTTGGTTGGTTTGGATAGTGTTGGATTGTTGCAAAGTTCATGGGGTAACCTAAATATTGTCTCCTTACTCTTTTCATTCCCAAGAGGATGATAACAAGTTTTGTCACTAATCATGTCAATTGTGACAATCGATGGTTCGTCACTCCCTTGGGTATGTTGACTAGAACTGGATGGGGTCAACTCCTCTACTCTCTTTTGGAGAGACAAAATGGTTGATTTGAGTGAGTTTAGGCTAGAAAAGAAGTATGAGTACAAATTATGTTGTTCTTGGGTTACTTCCGTTAACTTGATATCTACTTTAGCTATAAATTGATCATTTTGAAAGGATGAGTGTAGAATTGTATGAGATGTATTAATGGGTTGAGTTTGGCGAAATTGTGGGTGAAAAGGGTTTAAGGGTGTGAGTTTGTTCCCACATCGTTGAGGAACATGCCCTATCCCACCACAAAGTTCACATGGTGTAGTTAATGAGGTAAATGGGTTGAAAACTTTTGGGCGACATATGGTTCTTTTTGGGGTGGTTTCGTTTGGTTGAACGGGACAGGCTAAGAAAATTGTAGTGTCAACATCATTTGAAGTTTCCACTCGACTCTTCTTTCGCTCTCCCCCATTGGTTTGTGAACCTTCCCCACTTTCTTTTTGTGAATTAATTGATAGGTTTGACAAATTGGTTCTAAACCTATGGTGAAAAGCGATGACAATCTCTTCCCACTGCATTGGTCTTGTGGCTTCCTTTAAACGACGGGTGAACCACCATTTAGCTTCTCCCTTTAGTGACAAAGGAAAGAGTGTTTCTCTAATTTCATTTTGGGTGATTCCCTCCCTCATAAAGGTTTGACACAATTCGCAAAAGGTTTGGAGATGGTGTGACGGGTTTACGTTTGGTTTTCCACTAAATTGGTTACCCTCTATGAGAGCAATCAAAGTCATATGGACCCTTAGGATCCCACTAGCGAGCTCAAAAACCCGGTACCTTGGATCTTCCCTTGTTAGTACAATTTTTGTCAACCTACAAGAAAAACACAAAAGAGAAAGTTAGAAATGAATTAGGTACGGTTGCACCTAAAAAATGGTAGAATTGATAAATAAAAACCAACAATACATAGATAAACAAAACCGTGCTCCCCGGCAACGGCGCCAAAATTTGATCGGTTATGTCGCGGTCCCGATACAAAAATAATTACCCGCACTTAGGCTAACAACATAAGGAATGTAATTAGGGAAGTAGGGTGTCGATCCTCAGGGAGTAGTGTTAATAATGAATTGCTATGGATTGATTTTCATTTAAGTTAGAGTCATTTGAGGTGGTTGTCTAAACTACTAACATAAAATAAAATGAAAAGTATGAAAATGACGATATGTAAATGACAAATATGTAAATTGCAAAATGTAAAACTCAAAACAGACTACTTACCCGATCGGGTTGTCAGGTACCCGATCGGGTTGTCAGGTACCTGATCGGGGAAATGCTCTGATCCGAATGACAACAATTAAATTCTAACTAAAGACGATATTTAAATGACAATACTGAAAGCCTATCTAACTAAACTAATAAACTAGATAATAATAATAAAGTAAACTATCTAAGAACGGAAATAGAAAGACGATAAAGTAAACTAACTAGATAACAATAAAATAAACTATCTAAAACTAAAATAAACTATCTAATCAAATTGTTATAGTGAAAGAGGAATACATGCAAAACGATTCAAAAGTCTCATTGATACAAACATTAGAATTACTATGATTGTCTAGGCCTTGTAGCGGTATATTCCTTTCAGATTCGTACCGACCTTTTGGTGGGTCCTAACGTCCTCTCAGCATGGTTAGGTCACTAAACCCCTATTGGCAGTCCTAATTCTCATCCCAACTCTCGTTACAAAGACGTAAATTGACTAATACAAATAATTGTTCATGGCCACTAAACAAAGTTATATAATTTGGCATGACCAAAGGAAGAAACAACTAGATGGTTCAATTGGTATCTACTCTTCTTTTAATACATTTTAACTAGTAAATCATTTCAATATTACAATTCTATTTATTTTATTTACACAATGATAATTTTACAATGATAAGTCTAATTTATGTGATCATGTGATTAAGTAAATTAATAAGAAAAAGATGTAGGAAATTAGACTATGAAATATAAATACTAAAGTGATTAAGGTAATTATATAAATATTGATTCTAGTGATAATTTTTAGGATTATATGATTAGGTAAAATATAATGTGACATGCTAAATAATATTTTGGTTTTAACTAGATTAATTTTAGATTGATTTCCTAACAACAACAATATGAGAACAATACTAATTAAATTAAAGTTCATGATGAAAATTGCATAGTAAAGGATAGAGAATTACCGAGTTTGGAATATGAATATATAAGAACGAAAGTAAAGAACAAATATCCCATAACGAAGGCTTATAAAACAGTAGAGAAACACTAAGAAATAAACTATATTCTAAAACTTGTAAGAAAGAAATAAACTATGAAATGTGTTATTGTATGAAAGTATGCTAAAAAGATATATAATTGTATATGAAGTTGTGTAGTATATGATGATAATTGTGTGTGATGATCATTGGCTTTTATAGGGTTGCATGGCTGCTGATCCCTCGTCCAAATTCATACCTAGTCAAAGCATTTAATCACTCATTTAAGCTCGGTTGAAGAAGAGCTAAGTAACGTCCAATTGCAGAAATACCCGATCGGGTAAATGGTAATCCGATCGGGTAAGTGTGCAAGATGGATTCTTCCGTCTTTTCGTCTTAGGCACGGAATCCTATGCCTTGGTCTTGGTCAATGCAATACAGAATTGGGCTTGGGCTGATCTTCTTTTGACTTGGGTTGATGTTTCCTTTTGAAGTTCAAAGCCAAAGTCCAAGATAAATCCACTTGAGGAAGGATGTAGCGGAATCGTAATCAAATCGTGAAATGGCTATCATCAGTTCCTCATAAACTCGTACTCTAGTGTCTTTGCTCCATAAAGTAGGAAAATATAGCAAAACCGCTTCACTTCCTATAAAACGAGTCAAAACACGCAAAACAACTAGAATAGCAATATTAGCTCGTTAATCACTTAACAAAGTGCATAAATCGTATGGAAATTGAGCTAAAACGGGGGATAAATCAGTACAAAATATCACTTATCAATCCCTATGCCAAGTAACACGCTCGCGTGCGAACCTGGCTTAAAGCTTTTATGGACCACATGAATCAGTCCACGCGACTGAAGAATGACGGGTCCAACTTTGCGGACTGGGAGGCGGCATTACGGAATGCTGCCATTGCTGACGGTAAGCTCAAGTACTTGACTGAGCCAATACCGCCAAACCCAGGCCCCAATGCGAGAGCTTACGAGACACTTGAATATAGTGATTTCGTTATGGAAGCGGGTGCGATAAAGAACGTACTCATCTTTGCAATGGAAAGCAATATGCAAAGACGCTTCATTGCCCAACGTGCAAACAAGATTTTCACCACGCTCACTAACGAATTCTCAAAAGTACCGAGGATCGTTACTTATGAGCATACATGTCGCTTCTTTGAGGCGAAACTTCAGAAGGGCCAACCGGTTAGCCCACACATTCTTGATATAATTGAGAATGTCGAGAAACTGGAAGCACTTGATTGCAAAATCAGTGAGAGCATAGTCATTGACTATGTGCTTCATTCACTTCATGATGGTTTTGCCCTTTTCAGGGCAAATTACTATATGAATGATATGAAGAAAAGTCTTCATCAGCTACACTCACTTCTCATGATATGAAATTGAGTGAAAGCATGAAGCAAGATGTTCTCATGATTACCAACAAGGGTAAAGGTAAGGGCAAGGCTCATGGCGACCTAGCTGTAGGAAAGCCAAAGTTTAAAAAGTCAGGAAACGGCAAGAGTGGGCCTGGTGAGACAAGTTGCTCACAAGGCAAGGCAAAGAGCAAGGACAGTAACATGGAGTGCCACCATTGCCACAAGACTGGGCATTGGAGGAGGAACTGTCCCGTGTACCGTGAGGACAAAAAAGCAGGCCGCGTCACTCCTGTTGGTATGTCATCTTGTATTCATATGATTGAGATCAACCATGCAAGTTTCGGAACTTGGGTACTTGATACAGGTTGTGGTTCTCATCTGTGTAATCATTTGCAGGGCCTAGGAAACATCACACCTCTCGCAAAGGGTGATGTGGACCTGCGAGTGGGGAATGGAGCAAGAGTTGTTGCAGTCTGATTGGGTACATATGTAATCCAACTCCCGAGTGGTTTTGAGTTATATTTATATAACTGTTGCTATGTACCCAGTTTATCTAAGAACATTATTTCTGTTTCCGTACTAGATAAAGACGGTTTTTCATTTTCAATAAAGGACAATAGCTGTATTTTCTCTTTTAATGAAATGATTTATGGCAAAGCAGTTTCCATGAATGGAATTTATATCTTAGATCAAACCACAGACATATTGCATGTGAAGAGTAAGAAATTAAAGGTTGGTGACAAAGATCAAACTTATCTATGGCACTGCCGTATGGGACACATAAATGAGAAACATGTAAAGAAACTCATTGACAATGGGACTATCTCCCCATTTGATTACGAATCATTTGGCACGTGTGAATCATGTCTTATCGGTAAAATGACTCGAATTTCCTTCAAAGGTGTTTGAATGCGCGCTAGTAACCTATTAGGACTCATACATACTGATGTATGTGGACCTATGTCAATAAACGCAAGAGACGGCTATAGATATTTTATCACGGATATGTCTACTTAATGAAGCATAAAAGTGAGTCCTTTGAAAAGTTTAAGGAATACCAGAATAAGGTTGAAAACCAACTGGGAAGAAAGATTAAAGCACTTCGTTCAGATCGTGGTGGCAAATATCTTTCAAATGAGTTTGATCAACACCTTAAAAACTGTGGTGTAGTATTACAGTTAACTCCACCTGGAACACCTCAATAAAATGGTGTGTCCGAACGGAGAAATCGAACATTACTTGATATGGTTCAATCCATGATGAGTCACACGGTAGTACCTGATTCATTATGGGGTTATGCTCTTTTGTCAGCTGCTCTTATACTTAACCGAAGTTCGTCTAAAGCTGTAGACAAGACTCCTTATGAGTTATGGAAGGGAACGGTCCCTAACTTGTCCTTTATTCGGGTTTGGGGCTGCAAGGCTTATGTCAAGTGGAGACATGAGGATAAGCTCGGCCTGCGATCGGTCAAGACATACTTTATTGGTTATCGAAAAGGAATGTTTGGTCATTACTTCTATTCGCCTACCGAACAACGAGTTTTTGTTGCGGCTAGTGCGAAGTTCTTAGAGAAAGAGTTTCTCGAGAATAAGTCAAGTAATAGAACCTTCGATATGTCGGAGATTCAAGAACCAACAACCGAGCAACCAATGGAGGAAGAGGTTCCTTCAACTTCTGCTACGGTTAACATCCCTATGGAACCTAGGAGGTCGGGTAGAATCTCCATTCCTCCAGACAGATACATTGGTATGGTCGAGGAGAATGAGAGAGATGATGTTTTACTCCTAGAGAGTAACGAACCCGCTACTTATAAAGGTGCCATGACCTGTTCCGACTCTAAGCTATGGCTTGAAGCCATGCAATCCGAGATGGACTCCATGCATGAGAATGACGTATGGGATCTTGTTGATTTGCCTGATAAGGTACGGCCTCTTCAGTGCAAATGGCTTTATAAGATAAAGCACTCCGTAGAAGGACAACCAGACACCTATAAGGCACGACTAGTGGCAAAAGGTTTCACTCAAGTGCAAGGATTGCATTATGATGAAATTTTTGCACCCGTAGTTATGCTGCGTTCCATTCGGATAATCTTAGCGATTGCCGCTTTTTATGACTATGAAATTTGGCAGATGGATGTGAAAATCGCCTTCATAAACGGTTATTTGGAGGAGGAATTGTACATGGTACAACCCGAAGGTTTCATTTATCCTAAAAATCCTAAGAAAGTTTGCAAGCTTAAGCGTTCCATTTATGGACTTAAGCAAGCTTCTCGGAGTTGGAATCATCGTTTCGATCAGGTGATAAAAGAGAATGGTTTCACTCGATCGGTCGAGGAACCATGCTTGTATGTCAAGTCGAATGGGAGTAAGATTGTCTTCTTAATATTGTATGTTGATGACATACTCTTGATTGGGAATGACATCCCTCTCTTATCTTCGGTAAAAGTATGGTTAAAGAACCATTTCCAGATGAAAGATATGGGTGAGGCACAACGCATATTGGGGATCCGTATCTATAGAGATAGATCACGACGGATGTTATCACTCAGTCAGGAGTCTTATATAGATAAGATTCTTGAGAGGTTCAGCATGACCAACTCCAAGAAGCGGAACCTTCCAATGATTTCTGGGATGCATTTGAGTAAAGCTCGGGCACCCAAGACATCGTAAGAGCTCGAGCGCATGAGTCGTGTTCCTTATGCATCAGCTATAGGATCGATCATGTATGCCATGATATGCACACGTCCGGATGTGGCATATGCATTGAGTATGACGAGTCGGTACCAAGGCAATCAAGGTGAAACACACTGGATGGCTGTCAAAAACATCCTTAAGTACTTACGAAGGACTAACAATTGGGTATTGACTTATGGAGGAGACACTGAGCTATGCGCAATCAGTTACGCAGATGCTAGCTTCCAAACAGATCGAGATGACTCGAAATCTCAGTCTGGATTCGTCTTTACTCTTTTTGGCGCTGCGGTCAGTTGGAAAAGCTCCAAAGAGAGTGTTATAGCAGATTCTACAACTGAGTCCGAGTACTATGCCGCTTCAGAAGCTGCAAAGGAAGCTATATGGATGCGTCAGTTCTTACAAGGACCAACCGCAGTTCCTAGTTCGAATGACCCTATCACCATCTATTGTGATAATAGAGGTGCCATCTTCCAAGCTAAGGAGCCTAAGCTCACATGATCCGAGATTAAGTGGAGCAAAAGGAGATAGTGATTGACAAGATTGCTTCGGATGACAACATCGCGGACCCTCTCACTAAACTGTTAAAATATGATAAGCATGAAGGGCACGTTATTTCCATGGGAATTAAACGTGTTCCTGAGTTGTAGTAGCTGTTTTATGTGAATTAGATAAATGTATTTTTTTCATGCACTATTTATAACATCATCGTATTGTTTCTTATTTTGTTTTTCGTGTGGATTGTACGACAACATTGAATGCCACAAAGTGACCAGAATTACATTATAATTGTTTTGGTCCGTAATCGCCTACATGTGCTGATAACTCTGACAATTATACTGTGAAGTTGATTGATGGTGGGTTCAACGAGCCATAAGTCAAACGGTTGACTGATCGATCACAGATACCAGATATAAAGATACCTCGTAGGACATCGTGACAACGTTATGGAGTCCTAAATGTTTCAGAACATTCGGTGCCCGGTCGTGGATAGGACGTCCATAGTGTTTCTAAGAGTCGATTCTTTTGACTATCGACTGTCTCTTGAGATTAAGGCAGTTTTTTGGTGACTTTGGTTTCATTCTCATGGTCGACCGTAACAGGAGGCTAAGTAGATTTTTACTGGGTCATTTCATACTGTGCTTAGATCTGCAGGATTCGAGTTGAAGAAAATATCCAACCTTTATCAGGTTTTGTTATTTCTCAGGGCCACTCGAGGAGTTGTAACTGAAATGCATGGCCATGCTCGAATAATGATTCGTTTATCAGTTAAGTTACTCTCTAGTCGGGAAAACCACTCTTGATACTGATCGCTTGTAAAATGTGACCTTTGTAAATACGGACTTTGCAAATTGTTTTACATTGAGTGGGAGAAATTTATGGATATGAGAATCGGGTTATCGCACATACACTTGTAAGGACAAGTGGGAGATTGTTGGAGCTATTGTCCTCCACAGTTAGTGTGATATCATGAATAAATCTCTTACAGGTTCACATGGTATACTTATTATTCTTATCAGTTGATTAACGTTTATCGATAACGGTTAGCTTGCTAGGAGTTTGACGTTATTGTCATTTTAATGGCGGTGATAACCTGGTCCCTAAAAGTCACACCTAAAGGATGTGTCTGAGAGATGTGATTATATGAACAATATAATCATATTGATGCCTTATTATATGACTAAAAGGTTAGTCGATGTATATGACTAAAAGGTTAGTCAATGTAATGATGATACGATTATTTAATAACGATTAAATAATATTAGCTGAGACGAATTAAATGTAATTCGTAATTGAATATAAACCGTTATATTTAATCAATGTATATAATATAAACTTAAACGAATTAAAATGTTAATTCGTAATTAAACATAATATGTTATATTTAATTACCAAATTATAAATATACGGATATTTATACTTGACGTATATATTATATTACATGCTAATATAACCGAAAAAGGAAGGAGAAAATAGTCTTTTTATACTCCTAATTTTCGGCCAATAAGAGAAAATATCTCCTATTATTCTTTTATGGTAACTAGGTCAAAAACCCTAATAACAAGAGTAGTAAAAAGAGGAGAGACTCCTCCTTCTACCACTTGGGGGATCCGGCCGTATAGAGCAAAGAAGAACAAGAACAATTCTGATTTTTCTCTCTAATTCTCTCTATCAATCATCATCTCACAAAAGAAAAATTAGCAGTAACTTTTCTCTAAAATTCTAGCATAAGCAAGGCATATGTTGGAGCATCTTGGGTGCAACAATTAGGAGAATATCGATTTCAATATTGTTCATAGGCCAAAATTGCTAGGACCAAAGGTTAATTATAAATTCCTATAATTTTATATTATGCAATTCCTCATGGAAGACTCCTAACAGCAGATAGGTTGGGAAGGATGAATATTGCAGTGGATATACAATGTGTGTTCTGCAGGGAGGAGAGTGAAAGTAGTGAGCATTTGTTTTTTCAATGTTCATATAGTAAGATTGTTTTGAAGCTTGTTAATGATGCTTTTAAAACAGGTTTCTCTGAGGTCAGTGTTTTAGGTTGGTGGTGCCATGGCAGGAGCAGGAATGAGAGTAGTGTGTATGCTATTATCATCAATGCAATGATTTACCATTTATGGTGGGCAAGGAACTATTGTTGTGTCCATTCTCTTTTATGGCGTCCTAAAGTCATCCTTAAGAAGATCAAGGAGGAGGTGATGTGGTGTAGAATGAGAAATTGTTAGTATTGTGTTTGAGTAAGTTAATAGCATGTATTAGCCTATGTGATGAGAATTGTATGATAACAAGTTGTAATGGTTGAAAGTGTAATTGGCCTTAACTATTTTAATGAAATATATTAACATTCTACCAAAAAAAAATATATTATCCAATTCATTTATGACTCGTAATATATATACTACAGTTTCGATATAATCCGTAAAATTAATGACGAAATATACCGATATTTCCTACATTTAATTCCGGTATTAAAAACACTATATCTTAGTCTTAATATTAGAATATTGCATGATTTAATTTATTAAGAAACTTACTTCATCCAAACATATAATTAGTACTTTTTCAACGCCAGCCCAAATTGCTAGAATTTCCCATGACAGAATTGTTTGACGTTCTATCCCTACAATATCATCCTCGAGCGAAATAATTATTAATTGCTCGCTTGCTATGCTATCACCAGCCTCCTTATAAAGGTCCATCATCGTCATCGTTCGTACTTTTTCCATGAAAACGTTCCCAGTATAATTAGTACGAGATAGACTCCTGACCTCTTTCAACTCGGGGAAATGAGGCGGTTTTCCTTTTGTGCTACCTGTCACAACATCCTACATGTGGCTAACTAAATTAAGTTGCTCTTTCAATGATGAGGCAATAGTAGAAATTAAAATATAAATAGAGTTAATTAAATACCTCATCAAGTGGTTGTTTTGAAGAGGTAGTAGAAAGATTGTGTATCGAGTTAGGCTTATCCATAATTTTTTTACCTACAAAACAAAAATATAACATATAAATTTCACTAATTATGTAGGTGATGAACAAAGACAAAAGGCTGGTTAAATTAGATGTATTTTTCTAACCCCGGCTACATTCTGTTGAGTTCTACGCTCACGAGCCAGATAAATGTGCTTATTAGGCCATTGGACAAAACACTGAACCGCATCTGCCAGAATGTGAAAGTCCTCACGAACTGGGACGGGCAGTTTACGGGTTTCATAGCCCTTCACGGCTTGCTCTATCTCCACTTTTGTATGATTCGGCAAGAGTGGTACTGTAACACCCGCAAATGTACCCTATTTTTATAGCAAAAATATTATACGGATACTTTTCAGCGAAATTTAGTTTTAAGTTTAGAATTAAATTTTTCCGTGTCTAGTTTAGAATTTCCAAGTTCGTTTTCGGACTTTACGCGAGATTCCGAGTAAGTTACGTCTTAAGACATTTTTGTGCTTTTCCCATATGTTTTCCACTTACTCCCTCATATACTCCCTTAACCCTAATAACTAGATGATATGATTGAGAAAGGTTTTATTCGACCAAGTGCCTCGCCTTGGGGTGCTCCCGTTCTCTTTGTGAAGAAGAAAGATGGTTCCATGAGGCTTTGTATTGATTACCGTGAGTTGAACCGGATTACAATCAAGAATAGGTATCCTTTACCAAGAATTGAAGGTTTGTTTGATCAGCTAATGGGTGCTTCTACTTTTTCCAACATTGATTTGAGATCCGGATATCACCAAATTCCCGTTTGTGATGTCGATATTCCGAAGACCGCTTTTAGTACAAGATATGGTCATTATGAGTTCATGGTGATGCCATTTGGATTGACTAATGCTCCCGCTATTTTCATGGATCAAATGAGACGCACTTTTAGTGAGTACCTTGACAAGTGTGTGGTGGTGTTCATTGACGACATCCTTATTTTCTCCAACTCCGAAGAAGAGCATGCTATTCATCTAAGGACTATTTTGGGTGTTCTTCGTCGTCAGAAGTGGTTTGCCAAATTCTCCAAGTGTGAATTTTGGTTACCTAAGGTGTCCTTTCTTGGGCTTGTAATTTCTAAAGAAGGTGTGATTGTAACACCCGCAAATGTACCCTATTTTTATAGTGAAAATATTTTACGGATACTTTTCAGTGAAATTTAGTTTTAATTTGGAATTTAATGTTCCGAGTCGAATTTAGAATTTCCGAGTTCGTATTTGGAATTTCCGCGAGATTCTATGTGAATCCCGTCTTAAGGGGACTTTGACTTTTTCTTGACTTTTCCACTCATACTCCTTCATATACTCCCTCAAACCCTAACCTAATTCATTCCTCACAACTCAACATTTCTTCTTCCTTAAGAAAACCAAAACCTTGCCTCCATTTTTGATCCAAGCTTAGATTCGTCATAACTCATTCGTTTCTTGCTCATATTCACGTAAGTTCGTCTGATTCTTCCCCTCTTAGCTTCCTCTATCCGTATTGGTAATAAAATTACCGTCTTTCTCGCTTTTTAAATTATCCGTCTTTCTCAAGGTGAATGATATTCATCTTTTATTATCTAATTGTATGTAGGTGGAGACTAGGAAGGTTTAGAAATCGATTTAAAGACGCGAAAAGGTAACGGTGAAGGTTTACTCGATATCATTTACGTGTTTTACATGATTTCCATGTTAGAATTCGTATTTAGAATACAATTAGAAAGCTTAGAAATTATGATTTTGATGATGATTGTTATTAGTTGATGATTGTTGATGATGACTATTGATTGTTGATAGTTGATAGAAGTGAATTATGAAAATTGGAAATGATAGAAATAGTGTTGTTGTTCTCTGGTGGATTCGTGCAAATTCACAGCACCGACCCTTTTTGGTAGAATGCTCATATCTCCTTCGTTACTTGCTTGTTTTGGGCTTGTGACCACTCGTTGGAACCGTAAGAGAATAAGCTATCACCTCGACTTGGAATTTCTGCATTCACATATCTAGAACTCTAGTTATGACAGTTTGAAGTGAACCCTTGTTTAAGTTAGTTTCCAAACTTGTTGTTTTGGAGAGTTATCTATGTTTCTTATTTATTATGCTTCTTAAACTTGGTCTAATGCTTGGGTATCAGGTATTGATTCATGTTTTGGATATATGATATCTCATTCGCATGTATCACATGTTTTGTGACGGTTTTTGCTATGTCCCACTTTGAGTCGGTTTTTACAAATGATACGGTTTGAGCACTATTTTGTCTTGTGCTTTGTACTCTCATTCCCTTGGCTACCTTCCCGTTCGTAAGGCTGGAATGTCGGAACGGAGAGGTATCCTACTGCTTAAATGCATGTGTTAGTGGGCATACGACGACGTTGTTGGGAGTTGAACGCTATGCGTTGATCGACCCGGCCGTCAAATGTTGTGTACTTGCGAGGTGGTGTTATTTGCATGTAGCGTACCGCTTGTTATGAGGCTTGAGCTCTTTTCCGCCTCTTTCGTGAATTGATCTACCGAATTTGGGGTACTCGGCGTCATGTGTAAGACCGAGTCTTGGATGCGAAACGTTTATCGCATGTCGAACCGGAAAATGTGATTTCGGGATTCTGCCAGATTTAGACTAGGACCGGGTATTTATATCGTCGTTCTACCAGGAGGAAAATTAGTCTACATATACGAAATGTTGATCGTGTATGAGTTCAGGGAAATGTTTATCCCGTGGATGCCTGTTAATCATACTTGCCATGTACACGATGCTAGTGCGTTTCATTTACCGTGAGAGATGTCGTCTTGTGTCGTCTTTGAATGCGTGATTTCATGATATTATTCATGGTCATTGCATGATTGGACACCGTCAATGTCTTGGTTCGTGAATGGATGATAATATGTTGGATTTATTGTAATCATCGCATGACTTGACTGGTTTGTCTGTCGAGTCTCAATCTTATCAATCTTATACCGCTAACGGTGAGATGTAAGCCCTAGTGAGCGTATTCGATTGCCTAAGAGTGTCTTTCCCGAGTCTTTGAATAACATGATGGTTTCGGATTTGATTTCAACATGATCTTATCATTATATATTGTATTGCCTATCTTTTCTTATTGTAACTCACATGTATATCTATATATGCATGACTTTACTTTCGTATTTCCTTATATGTACGTTTGATGTGATATGGCTGGGAGAACCCGGAGTTACTCCCCACTGACTGTGGCGTTCATGTTTTTCATGAATGAACAGGTTGCTTGCATGGATTGACTCTTTGGATATGATATTTTGGGGTTCGGGTGTGAGCTAGCGGGCGTTGTCCCTGGAAGATTAACCTCTAGACGATTTTAGCTTATTTGCTAAACACATGTTCTTTGTTAACATTTTGAGAGACTCCGTCTCTTTGTTATTTTCCGCACTTAGATGTAATATTTTGACACTCCTCGTGTTATATATCTTGCATGTTTTAAAGGTTTTTAAAAACTACCTATTTCCGCAATATAATTCATATGCTTGTTTGTTTATTATTTCCGCATTCGCGAGGGTTGTCACATAATGTGTATTCTTCAGGCCACAAAACAGCGGGTAGTTGTTCGTCTCGCCGACCCTTCATTCAAAGAGAATGTGATTGTTGCTCGGGGTTTCGTATACCCAAAGCCCAAGGACTCAGTGGAAACCATCTTGGTTCATGGCGTACCACTCTTGCCGAAGCATGCAAAAGTGGGGATAGTGGGAGTCGTGAAGGGCTATGGAACCCGTAAACTGCCCGTCCCAGTCCGCGACGACATAGTAATACTGGCAGATGCGGTTAAATGTTTTGTCCAATGGCCTCAAAGCCACATTTTCTTGGCTCGTGATTGTAAAATTCAACAGAATGTAGACGGGGTTAGAAAAATACATCTAATTTAACCCGCCTTTTGTCTTTGTTCATCACCTTCATAAATAGTGAAATTTATATGTTTTATTTTTGTTTTGTAGGTAACAAAAAACATGGATAAGTCTAACTCGATAGACAATAATCTTTCTACTACCTCGTCAATACAACAACTTGATGAGGTATTTAATCAACTCTCTTTATATTTTAAGTTCTACTATCGCCTCATCATTGAAAGAGCAACTTAATTTAGTTAGCCACATGTAGGTTGTGAAAGGTAGCACACCGCATCATTTCCCCAAGCTGAAAGAGGTCAGGAGTCTATCCAGTACTAAATTTCATGGGAACGTTTACATGGAAAAAGTACGAACGGTGGCGATGCTGGAGCTTTATAAGGAGGCTGAGAGACGCATAGCAAGCGAGCAATTAATAGTTATTCCGCTCGAGAATGATATTGTAGGGGTAGAACGCCAAGCAATGCTTGATTGGGAAACGCTAGCCGTTTGGGCTGGCCTTGACGAGATTGATGTCCAACACCTATATGTTTGGATGAAGTAAGTTTCTTAATAAATTAAATCATGCAGTATTCTAATATTCTGACTAAGTAAGATATAGTGTTTATAATATCGGAATTAAAACCGGCATGTAGGTACTTGAACTCGGTTGTGATCCCCGCCGAGACCAATATTAATCCACTTCCTCAATACGGATTCATGTGCCCAAATGTTTTATCTATGCATATCGAGATGTTTTCGTATGAAGAACGTGTAAATTATATTGCTGGGGAATTGGCGAAAAACAATAAGCTCATTTTTGCCCCTTATAATGAAGCCGGGTAATATATAATTAATATTACGATTCCAAATACAATTGCAGTTTTATATGTTTAGTTATGATGCATGTTGTGCTTGTTAATAATGATGTGTCTCTCGATCTCTAGGAGACATTGGGTGCTAGCAGCGATCAATCCGACCACGAAGAAAGTATTTTGGTTGGACTCTTTGCATAGACAACCATCCGAGACCTTTAAGATGTTGATTATTAAGTAAGTTTATAATACTGATGATGATTTGGCACATATAATATTAAGTTTCATTTATTATTATTAAGTAAGTTTATGTGACTTTCGGCCTCTTTCCTTTTTTAAAGGGCCTTTGAGAAGAAAAGAGCAACAACCGGCGATCAACCGACAGAATATTCTGATGATGGCCCTACTTTTATTACGATAACAGGGGTACGTACGCGCAAATACAATACCTTAATAATTAAGTGTATTAAACTAATTACGCATATACATCTGTCTTTTTTAATTACGCATTAAACTAATTAGTAATTGCCTTCTCGTCTCTTCGTTTATTATGTAATAATAGGTCCCTAAACAGCCGGATAGCATCCAATGTGGATACTACGTTTGTCGTTTCATGTTGGAGATTATTAGGCGAAGATATATCAGCATTCCAGAAAGAGTTAGTAGTTTAATGTAGCTATTATTTACTTTTTTTCATTAGAGCTGATATCTTTTCTGCTATATATATATGATCGATGTTGCTAATTATGTATGATATGCCTATACTGTTGTTACCCTACTGATCGATGTCTTTTATTTGTTTATCCGCAGTATTCAATCAACACGCCACATGTCCCTGAGTACACTAAGCACAATATAGACGAGGTAAGGGACTTGTTGGGCAAATACGTCCTTGATGAACAAACAAAGAATAAATGAAACTTAGATTATTTTGGAAGCAGATAGGGAACTTTAATTTGTAGAAGTCATTAATTAGAGCAAGTTGTAAGTATGAATTGCTCTGAAAGAGATCATTTTGGTTGTATATATCATCTTGCTGCTGCTGTACATGAATTGCCATGTACATGAATTGCCATGTACATGAATTGCTCTGATTTATATATAGATATATCATTTTGCTGCTTCTGAAATTGGTTTATGATGCGTGCTGCTGCTACTGCTGCTGATTTATGCAGGATTTTCACTGGTGGCAGGGGAACAAATTACAATTTTTTCAAAAACAATAATAAAAATAATAACAACGGTTTTTCAAAATTCATTAAAAGCGTTGTAACATATTTCCCACCAAAACTTATCATACCTTTAACAACGGTGTATTATAGAATACCTGTTGTTATTAAAACTTTCCACAACGGCTTCTTTATTATACTCCGTTGTAATTAACAATATTCACAACGGGTTTGAAAAATTAAAGCGTTGTTATAATCCTTCCCACCAAAATTAATCATACCTTTAACAACGGTTTAATTTCATAGAACCGTTCTCGTATCTTTCCCACCATAATTATTCACACGTTTTAACAACAGTTATCTAGTAATAACAACGACTTATTACCGTTGTTAAAACTATTCACAACGGTATTTTCATTAAATCGGCACCGTTGTTAAAACCTTTAACAACGGAGGCTTTAACAACGTCCGCTTTTTAATATTACAACGGTTTTTAACCGTTGTCATAGCCTGTTTTTGTAGTAGTGACTAGACCTATCGGCAAGTTGAATGACTACCCCGGTCTTAGACAAAGGTCCTAAACCTAGGGTCTCATAAATAGATAAAGGCATGACGTTTATAGAAGCCCCAAGGTCTAGCATGGCACGTTTAAAACTTTTCCCCCAATAGTGCAAGGAATAGTGAACATGCCCGGGTCTCCACATTTCTTTGGTAAATTTTGTTTGAAAATGGCCGACACATGTTCACTCACCCTAACCTTATGGGTTCCTTTCTTTGGGATTTCTCCTAGGTGTGCAAAGCTCTTTCAAAAACTTGGCATACCTAGGGACACTAACAAGTTAAGAAGAGGAATGTTAACCTCACATTTCCGGAAAGTCTCATATAAGTCATTCTCCTTGGCATATTTCCTTGTGCTTATCAAAGCACTAGGAAATGGGACTTCCGGTATGTACTCTTCCACTTCCTCATCTTCAATAGTATCCTTGCCCTTCCTTGAATTGTCTCCCTTTGGGTCCATGCTTATGGATGCCCCTTTTTCATTTCTCAATATCTCTTCTTGACTAACCACCAATTCTCCTTGGTCTTCAATCTCAATGGTTTCCATCTCAATATTCTTCATCTTTTCCTTTCCTTTGCCAAGGGGGTTTACTTCCAACTCTTTGCCTCCCCTCAATGTCATGGCACTAGCATTTTCCCTTGGTGGGGGAATGGTTTAAGATGGGAATCTTGTGGAGCTTGAGGCTTGGGATTTTGACAAATTTGAGGCCATTTGGGATAGTTGGGTTTCCAAGTTGTTCACCCTAAGGTTGTTAGCCTCCCTATCCTTCCTTGCTTCCTCTCTATCCCTCCTTGCCTCCTCCCTATCCTTCTCTTGATTGGCAAGAAGTGTTTGCAAGATGTCACTCAAATTCCCTTGAGAAGAAGAATTCCCTTGATTTGGATTTTGGTTGGGTTGTCTTTGGGATTGAGAATTATTTGGAAAATTTGAGTTGTTGGGTCTTGGGTTGTTGTTGTTGAAATTTCTTTGGGGATTTTGGTTGAAATTTGAGTTTCGGTTTTGGGTTGGATTTTGGGCTCTCAAGTGGTTGAATTGGCCATTTTCAAAACTCTTTGATTTGTCCCCTCCCCACCCCAAAAGATCACGATTTCCCACTTGGTTATACATTCCTCCACCACTTGGGTTTCTAGCATTGTAGTTCCCATACCCCATGGCATTGACACTTTCCATGGTGGCTCCTTGCTCAATCATGATGTAACAAGTATTTGTAGCATGGTCACCTCCACAATAAGAACATTCAAGTGATTCGGGGTGTTGAGAAAATGAGCTACTTTTGTTGACAACCAAGTTGGATACCAAGCTTTTGAGTTCACCCATCTCTTGCATGAGTTTGTGATTTTGAGAGGCATGAGAATCTTCCATGGAAGATACATTTCTAGAGCTTCCTCCCCTTTCATTCTTCCTCCCGGAGCTTCTTGTATTCATAGCCAACTTCTCAATAATGTTGTTGGCCTCGGCCACATTAAGTGTATCAATACCACCTCCGGTGGCGGCTATAATCATCCGTTGGTCATTTTGGCATAATCCTTCATTGAAGGCCGTCAATAGATCATCCCCCGACATTCCATGATACGGGCACCTTGCCACGAGGCTTTTGAATCGCTCCCAATAGTCATAGAGAGTTTCCCCCATGTCTTGCTCAATGGTAGTGATGAGCTTCTTTGAGTGGTTATGCCTCGAATCCAGGTAGTATTTCTCAAGAAATTTCTTCTTCAAACCCACCCAAGTATTGACGGAATGGGCCGGAAGACAAAATAACCATTCCTTAGCGGCATCTTGTAGAGAGAATGGAAATGCCCTAAGTTTAAATTGGTCTTCGGTCACTCCTTGAGGGATGGCCCTTTGGCATATCATGTAAAATTCGGCCAAGTGCCTATTGGGATCATTCCCCACCATTCCATGAAATCTTGGCAAATTATGAACAAAGAACCCCTTTAGCTCGAAATTTACATCCCCCATGGGAGGGTATGCGATACACAACGGTTGCTCTTCATAGTTCCTTGCCCGGATCTCACCAATAGTTCTATTATCTTCCATTTGGGGTGGGTAGATGATGTTCAAGGGTGGCGGTCTCCTAGGTGGTGATCTAGGTGGTGACACAAACACTTGTTCTTGTGGTTCTTGAAAAATATTGTTCTCAAACTCCTCTTCACTAGGCTCCCTCCAAAAGGGTCTCCTATAGAGGGGGTTCGAAAACAACCAATTGGAAATGCTACTAGAAGCCGGGTCAATGTCTTGGTCACCAAGTCCCTCGTGTGACCTAGGCATAAACTCTAAAACACTTCAACAACACAATTAGTAACTTCAACACCAAGTAACCTACAAACAATACAAAAAGAAATATTTGAAAAACAATCTAAACAAAATATGACACTAACAAGAGTTCAATTTGATATTTAGCTATATTGCCTTCCCCGGCAACGGCGCCAAATTTGACGAGCTTATTTTACGGGGTCGTTAATTCCACAAATTAGCTATGCCAAATAACAATTTATAAAACCGAATCTAGACTCAAACCAACCTAAGTAAAGGGTAGTAAGGGTAAGACAAGGATCGAACCCAAGGGAAAGCGATGAATGCTAAAAATCTAATCTAGACTCTTGCTAAAGACCGATTAAACAAATTAATTAATCTAACCACAAATTAAAACACTAATTGAAACAAAAACTTGAATTACTTACAAACTATGATATTCAGAATGGAAAACATGTAGGAAAAACACAAATGGAGAAAGTTTTTCATGAGAAATGATTATCAAGTCTAAATTTACTAACAACAACTAAATACTCAAAGATTCAAGTATGGAGAAATAACTTAGTGCAATTTTCCCAAGTCCCACCACAATTAACAAAGTAAAGATCCCTCCTTTCCTTCCTTTCTCTAATTATCTACTACAAACTTCTAAAAACTAGCCACCAATGAATTAAATCATCCATAAATGACTCAATACAACTAAACCCATACTTATTAAAACATAAGCATAAATAAAGATGCAAGCTTTAAGCACAAAACCAAAGAAGCATGCTAGAATCATGTAATAAAACATTAAACCATGTCCTAAATACACAATAATCCGAATTCCACTAAAAAGGTTCCAACTTTTAAACCAAAGTTACAAACTTTCAAGTTGCTTCAACAAACATCAAGACAAATCAACCAAATTCATCAAGACAAGCAATTTAATCAAACAAACAATTACTAAGATGGTTAGTCTTAACAGCAATTCATTCAACAATGAAATTCAAACAAGGAAAATGGAATTAAATAGAGAAGGAAGAATTAAAAAGGTCTTACAATGCTAAAAAAGAAGAACTTGTTCAAATTACACTAAGCAAAAGAAGATTAGCTACCCATAGTCTTCATATTACAACCCATTTCTAAGCAAAAACCCATTACAAAAGCCAAACTTGAAGAACAAAGTAGAGAAAATTGCTAAGAAAAATATGATGTTGTATGTTGAATGCTTCCTTTTCTTGCCTCTCTTCAGAAATCTTCTTTTATACCCTTGGTCCGCAAACCTAGGGGCCTTGAAAGGTGGGCTTCCATAAGACAAGACGAGAAAATGAGAAAAAAAAACCGTGCTGAGAGATGACGCAGGCTGCGTCCTACGACGCAGGCTGCGTCCTACGACGCAGGCTGCGTCGAGCACTGCTCAACTTTTGCCTTGTTTTCCTTCTTGACTTTCGTTGACCCCATGGATATTGACCCCGCCTTGACTTTCATTGACCCAATGGGCTTGGTCTTCATACCTTGATGATTCATTGCTAGCCCATTCAAAATTTTCGGGTTTTGGGTCTCGGGTTTTCGGGTTTGACTTTTATTGACTTTACGGGATTTGACTCTCAAAATTGACTTAAGTACTAAATACTAACATTATTACTAAAACTAAAATTAACATAAAACAACACTAATGACCCGTAAAAAGTAGAGCGAAAGACTCTAAAAACTACTACTAGACACGACAATATTTGACGTTGTCAATATACCACCAACAAATGGGTATGACATCCACAAAAATGTTACTAGAGGAAGGTAAGGATACCAATGGTAAGATGGAGGAAACTATCAAGAGTAATTTCCAAGAGGCAAACAAAATGGAAGAGAAAGAAGCACCTAAATAGAAGGAAGAGAGCATAATACAATAAGGACGAGAGAATTCATAGATGAAGAAGAAATACACTTCAATTAGGCTTGTAAATTTTCAAATCTTCGGTAGAGTATACTTCTTCTAGGTAACACAATGATCCACCTTAAGACGCTAGATACAAACAAACATAGCATCACTCAACACAATCAACAAACAAGTTAGAACCTCACAAACATCAAGTACACCAAAGACTACCAAGTAAAGTCCTTAATTTCTACCCATCTCTCATTTATTATTTCAAGGTCAAGTAGTTTAAGTTTAGGATTTACGTGTGTGCGTCGGGAGCGATAAAGCTCTGATACCAACTGTGACAACCCTCGCGAATGCGGAAAGATAAAACATACAAGCAAGTGAAAAGATATGCGGAAATACGGTATTTTAAAAACTTTTATACATGCAAGTTTAAATAAACGAGGAGTGTCAAAATATTACAACTAAGTAAGGAAATACAACAAAGAGACGGGGTCTCTTAAAATGTTAACAAAGAACAAGTGTTTAGCAAAACTAGCTAAAATCGTCTAGAGGTGAAACTTCCAGGGACAACGCCCGCTAGCTCACACCCGACCCCCAAAATATCATAGCCAAAAAGTCATCCAAGCAAGCAACCTGTTCATCCATGAAAAACATGAATGCCACAGTCAGTGGGGAGTAACTCCGGGTTCTCCCAGCCATATCACATTAAACGTACATATAAGGAAATACAAAAGTAAAGCATGCATATATAGATATACATGGGAGATACGATAAGAATAGATAGGCAATTCTATGTATAATGATAAGATCATGTGGAAATCAAATCCGAAACCATCATGTTATTCAAAGACTCGGGGAAGACACTCTTAGGCAACCGAATACGCTCACTAGGGCTTGCATCTCACCGTTAGCGGTATAAGATTGATAAGATTGAGACTCGACAGACAAACCAAGTCCAGTCATGCGATGATCACATTAAAACCAACATATTATCATCCATTCACGAACCAAGACATTGACGGTGTCCAATCATGCAATGACCATGAACAATATCATGAAATCACGCATTCAAGAACGACGACGCAAAAACGACAATCTCACGGTAAAATGAAACGCACTAGCATCGTGTACATGGCAAGTAGGATTACAAAGGACACCATCCACGGGATCACTTTCCCGGAACGCCTACACTAGCACATTTCGTATATGTAGACAATTTCGCCTGTAGGAACGATAGGCTCACTAATCTAAACCTGGCCATTCTCGAATCACATTTTTCCGATTCGACATGCGATGACATTTCGCATCCAAGACTCGGTCAATCATAGACGCCGAGTACCCCAAATTCAGTAGTGCAATTCACGAAAGAGGCGGAAAAGAGCGCAAGCCTCATAACAAGCGGTACGCTACATGCAAATAACACCACCTCGCAAGTACACAACCTTTGACGGCCGGGTCGATCAACGCATAGCGTTCAACTCCCAACAACGTCGTCGTATGCCCACTAACACATGCATTTAAGCAGTAGGATACCTCTCCGTTCCGACATTCCAGACTTACGAACGGGAAGGTAGCCAAGGGAATGAGAGTACAAAGCACAAGACAAAATAGTGCTCAAACCGTAACATTTGTAAAAACCGACTCAAAGTGGGACATAGCACAAACCGTCACAAAAACATGTGAATATGGCATTATATAAACTTAAATATGATGAAAATGAATCAATACATGATACATAAGCATTAGAGCAAGTTTAGGAAGCATAATGAATAAAAACATAGATCACCTCTCCAAAACAACGTTGTTTAGAAACCAACGAAAACAAGGGTCCACTTTAAACGGTCATAACTAGAGTTCTAGATATGGGAATGCCGAAATTCAAAGTCGAGATGATAGCTTAACCTCTTACGGTTCCAACGAGATGTCACACGCCCAAAACAAGCAAGTAACGAAGGCGATATGATCATTTTACGAAAAGGGGTCAGTGCAGGAAAAATTCTGTTGGCAGAGAATGACGCAGCCTGCGTCACCCCGACGCAGCCTGCGTCCTACGACGCAGCCTGCGTCCCCCAACGCAGCCTGCGTCCTTCACGGGATTCAAGGACGATCAATTTCCAACATGTTATCCACAACAAAATCCTCATTTATCATCACAAATCATCAATTCTCATATCAATTAACAACTAACAACAACATCAACAACAACACAAGTCCTAAGCATACTAACCATAATCTAAATACGATTACTAGCCTAGAAAACACATAAAACACGTAAATGATATCGAGTAACCCTTCACCGTTACCTTTTCGCGTCTTTAAACGGTTTCTAAACCTTCCTAGTCTCCACCTACATACAATTAGATAATAAAAGATGAATATAATTCACCTAGAGAAAGACGGATAATTTAAAAAGCGAGAAAGACGGTAATTTTATTACCAATACGGATAGAGGGAGATAAGAGGGGAAGAATAAGACGAACTTACGTGAATTTGAGCAAGAAATGAACGAGTTATGACGAATCTAAGCTTGGAAGAAATGGAAGCTAGGTTTTTGATGGGGTTTTCTAGTAAAGAAGAAAGAGTTGAATTGTGAGAATGAATTAGGTTTAGGGTTTGAGGGAGTATATGTAGGGTGAGTCGGAAAAGTCAACGAAAGTCAAAGGCGGCTCAAAAGTCAAGAAAAGTCAAAGACGACTTAAAAGTCAAGAAAAGTCAAAGACGACTTAAAAGTCAAGAAAAGTCAAACTCGCCTTAAGACGGGATTCTCATGGAATCTCGCGGAAATTGCAAATACGAACTCGGAAATTCTAAATTCGAATCGAAACTTTAAATTCTAAATTAAAACTTAAATTTGCTGAAAAGATTTCGTAAAATATTTCTACTAGAAAAATAGGGTACATTTCCGGGTGTTACAATCACCCCACCTTTTAAAAAGTTTCGTCCTCGAAACTTGAGAGTAGAAAATAAAAGTATCAAGGACAAGAATCGGTTTTCAAAATCAACACGAAAGCTTTTACAAGGGAAAACATTTATGAAATGATGTTCTTCTCGAAACGGTTTAAGGAAATTTTTCATAAGTGCGAAACTTACTTACGGATCTCAAGAGTGCCCGTCGCGAACGAGAACTCAAATTATCCAAATCAAATTAAAGTCGAAATAGTAAAATCGAAAATCAAAACAAACGTTAGTAAGTGCAGGACTAGTCACCAGACGTCTCCAATAACAAGTCCAAACATCCAACCAAACGCAAAATCCAAATATAAAAGCAAAAGAAATCTATTTTCTCCAAAAAGGAGGTACAAAATTCATCTTTAAAACTTCGGTGAAACGTTAAATTTGAAATATAATATGGAAATTTGAAGGTTTTATCAAAGATAAAATCAAATAACAGGACATTACACGCACATAAAGCAACTCGCACATTTCACACACAATTCAGGGTAACAAAATGTATACAAAACACGCAAAAACAAAACAAATCGAAATCTTAGGAATAGGAAGATTAAGGTAAAGTCGGCAGGAAGATCTACAAGAATTCGATAGTACTAACACTACTAATACTCTAATCCTCAAGAGAATGCAATTTACCCAATTTGCAACTCATCATTTTAAATCATCAGATTTCCTACAAAAATATTCCATAATCACGAAACTTCGAGTAACAATTCCCAATTATTCAAATCCCATAGAATCTTCTAAGGTCAATCGGCACGGTAGACTCCACAACTAACAATCCACATGAAAGAGACTTACCATGAAATCCTTTAATCCAATTTACTTCAAACTCAATATCCTAATTTACAATGAACTTTCTCATCCTCGGACATCAAAACACAATCCACGCAACCAAACATAATTATCTAAGAACCAACTAGACTCATCCAAGGTCTCACGACAAGGGAAAATCCACAATCCATTATCGGTTATAAGGATTCTTTAATACGCCATACCATCCTTAATTCGATCATTACTACACTCGAAGCCTCAAATATAGATAGTCACATTAGCAAACTACGGTGATTACCAATCCTCAAGATAAATGGGTTCACCATTCTAACTCCATAATCCATAACAACTGAGCACTCACTATTCAAAGCTTGCAACGAACATTTCTCAATCTCAAACTATGATTCCTTAGGAATAAAAGAGAATTACTAATTCCAACCACAATTGACAAATCACTTGGCAATCAGACAACCATTCAAATCATTTAATTCATCTAAAACTCAAAATGAATCGATTTTCATTTATGACAATACTCCTCAAACTTTGGGCACCGGCTCAAATTCCCTAATGCAAAGTCCCTTTTAGAATCCACCAATTAGAGACATCTAATTCCCAAATGACATACCAAGAAACCGTTATAGTACCCAACAACAAACGAACTATTATCATGATCAACTCCATTCTCAAAACAACATTACAATGCCAAACTCCAAATCTAACATCACCAAGAGAGGATACATTATCACTATTAGGATTCATCCTAGAGCTTAAGTCCTATTTCCCATGATGAAATATAACATGAAATTTGCTCAATCCAAGGACACATATTCTAGCTAAAGAATCCCAAATTACATCAAGCTTATTCTTTGAGCCTTACAAACGGAATATCTAATCCACTAGAGAAAAGATGAAGGAGCAACGAGATAGAAAACGATAAGGAATCTTAAAGAGAACATGGAAATAAATAAGGCACGAGATTACAAGAGAGGAGCGCTGAAAATAACGAGGTCAAGAAAGAGAAAAAGCAGATAGTAGAGTTATGAACCTATCCGAGTAAGAAAGAAGATACGAGCATGCGATTTCTTAAAGATCAATCTTGACAAAAACATTCAAGAATGGAAATGAAAAGGGACAATGGCACGGGTAATGGTTTAAGGTTTAATCCACAAAATTTCTCCTTTTAAACTTAAGGCGATAGTAAAACAACTTAATTATTTCTTTACAAATGCCTCTTACAAGGGACCATCATACCACGAACAATCATCAAAGTAAGGTACACCTAGATTTGATAAATCGACTACAACCCAATTCATCCACCCTTTCATATAACACGGATTCCCAATTGCGGAATTGAAATTCAAGCATAGTAACATTCCTTTAGCTCAAATATTCAACACAACCTCAAAGGTTTCTTTAATTGAAGGACTAACAAATACTCTCTTATACTCGGTCATTTTCAAGTCTATAGCCCACGAGTTCATTATTATCAAAGTACAACATCAAGCCAAACATCATCATTAACATTCCAAGGTATTTCCATCATAACTCACATAATAATTCTCAAGTAATATGGTTCAACTTACAACAAAACCTTACTACTTCAAACGAATCTCAGATGCCATAAGATAAGATCGTATCTTTAAATCTAAGAACTATAGCCAAATGCTTTTTCACCAAGCCTATACACTAACACATAAACTAGAATCCACAAGAAGTCATTTAGCCAACTCATTCAATCTTACACCATCAAATACCATGAACAATATACACATTAGTCATGGCAAGCATCAAGCAATAAAATCATCAAACTTATCTTACTACCCTTCCTTAGAGTTACAACCAATCATCAATATAGGGTGAATTTAGATCTACACCATTTTCCTCAAATCACAAATTCATTCTAACAACACTAATATTCCACAAAATATCAAGTTCTTCCGACCAAGTATAATATATGACGAGCTTTTTATACGGTGTCGTTAAATCCGCAAATTAGCTAAATCAAATAACAATTTATAAAGCCAAATCTAGACTCAAACCAACCTAAGTAAAAGGGTAGTAAGGGTAAGACAAGGATCGAACCCAAGGGAAAGCGATGAATGCTAAAAATCTAATCTACACTCTTGCTAAAAACCGATTAAACAAATTAATTAATCTAACCACAAATTAAAACACTAATTGAAACAAAAACTTGAATTACTTACAAACTATGATATTCACAATGGAAAACATGTAGGAAAAACACAAATGGAGAATGTTTTTCATGAGAAATGATTATCAAGTCTAAATTTACTAACAACAACTAAATACTCAAAGATTCAAGTATGGAGAAATAACTTAGTGCAATTTTCCCAAGTTCCACCACAATTAACAAAGTAAAGATCCCTCCTTTCCTTCCTTTCTCTAATTATCTACTACAAACTTCTAAAAACTAGCCACCAATGAATTAAACCATCCATAAATGACTCAATACAACTAAACCCATACTTATTAAAACATAAGCATAAATAAAGATGCAAGCTTTAAGCACAAAACCAAAGAAGCATGCTAGAATCATGTAATAAAACATTAAACCATGTCCTAAATACACAATAATCCAAATTCCACTAAAAAGGTTCCAACTTTTAAACCAAAGTTACAAACTTTCAAGTTGCTTCAACAAATATCAAGACAAATCAACCAAATTCATCAAGACAAGCAATTTAATCAAACAAACAATTACTAAGATGGTTAGTCTTAACAACAATTCATTCAACAATGAAATTCAAACAAGGAAAATGGAATTAAATAGAGAAGGAAGGATTAAAAAGGTCTTACAATGCTAAAAGGGAAGAACTTGTTCAAATTACACTAAGCAAAAGAAGATTAGCTACCCATAGTCTTCATATTACAACCCATTTCTAAGCAAAAACCCATTACAAAAGCCAAACTTGAAGAACAAAGTAGAGAAAATGCTAAGGAAAATATGATGTTGTATGTTGAATGCTTCCTTTTCTTGCCTCTCTTCAGAAATCTTCTTTTATACCCTTGGTCCGCAAACCTAGGGGCCTTGAAAGGTGGGCTTCCAAAAGACAAGACGAGAAAATGAGAAAAAAAAACCGTGCTGAGAGATGACGCAGGCTGCGTCCTACGACGCAGGCTGCGTCGAGCACTGCTCAACTTTTGCCTTGTTTTCCTTCTTGACTTTCGTTGACCCCATGGATATTGACCCCGCCTTGACTTTCATTGACCCAATGGGCTTGGTATTCATACCTTGATGATTCATTGCTAGCCCATTCAAAATTTCCGGGTTTTGGGTCTCGGGTTTTCGGGTTTGACTTTTATTGACTTTACGGGATTTGACTCTCAAAATTGACTTAAAGTACTAAATACTAACATTATTACTAAAACTAAAATTAACATAAAACAACACTAATGACCCGTAAAAAGTAGAGCGAAAGACTCTAAAAACTACTACTAGACACGACAATATTTGACGTTGTCAAACACCCCCACACTTGGACTTTTACTCGTCCTGAGTAAACTCGAGATTAGCACAAATGACACGAGCCCAACAAAGTGTGTGTGTAGGTATTGACCTCTCTTCCCTCACTACACCCTTCTTATACTTCCTCTTAAACAATCCACCAATGACAAAAACAAAATAAAAAGACTCAATTCTTGTGACACTCTTCTCTCACTCCCCCTCCTTATATCATCCCTCAAGACTAAGGACACGACATGCCACCTACTCCGACTCAACTCAACTCCTCCCTCCTTATAGCTCCAAATAAAGTAGTATGACCATCTTTGCCTTATCCCAAGGCATAGCGAGATGGTCTTTCTCAACAACCTCCATACAAATCCACTCCTTATATCACCCCCTTATTACTCCACTAATGCAAATCATGGTTACTTGGTTGGCCCCAAACTTCACAATTTGCACAACCAAGCGACCACCAACATAAATCCACCAATTTGAAGCAAAGTTTTGTGACTCAAAAAAATAAAAATAATTGGGTTCCTAAACTAGCCTCCTTCCAAATTCCTCCTTATAACTCCCTTCTTATTCCTCCAAAAATTCTCATCATAGGAAGAATTATGCTCAATTTTTTTTCATTTTTTCATTTTTTTCATTTTTTTTCTTGAAAATCCCTCATTTTGCCTAAGGTGCCCTTTCGGGTTTTCACCTTAGCTTTTCCTTTCCTCTCATTGGTGGCTCGCAACTCGATTCTTCATTTTGCCCGGAATACCCTTTCGGGTTTTCATTCCGTCCTCGGCCACCTTCCCAATCTTGCCTAGGTGCCCACCCTTGTGGGTTTTCACCTAGCCGGGATTTTCAATTTTCTTTTTTTTTTTTTTTTTTTTTCTTCAAAATAAAGGCATAAAAAAATTTACAATGCATCAAACAAAACAAACTAACTATGTACAATCTTCTCCCCCACACTTAGAATACACAATGTCCTCATTGTGGAGGAGAAGAAAAATGTTACCTCATCAATTATCGAAAGGAGAAGACCCCGAGGCACCTCCTCGGTTTCTCCTCCTATCCCTTTCTTCTCTAATCCGCCTTCTTCGCTCCATGCCTTCATCAAGGGTTGCTTGGGTGTAAGGAAAAGGGTAGCCCGGGTTTTGTTGCATGGACATCCCAAAGAGAGAGCTAGCTAAGCCATAGACGTCCTCATGTGCCACCGCATCCTCATAGGAGTCTTGAAGATAGGTGTGGTGGCGCTCATTTTGAACGTTAAAGTGGCTCGTAGCTTGCTCCCTCCAAGCATTTTGGGTGGCCCACATTTCATTTTGTTCCCGCCATCTTTTATCTTGTTGTTCTCTCCATAGGCGGGCTTCCTCTTGCCCGTCTAGCATCCTCCTCCATTCCTCACTTTGAGCCCTCTCGGCCTCCGCCCTCAATCTCTCCCTCTCCTCCACAACATTGTGCCAATCATCCAAACTCTCAAGCCTACCTCCTTGAAGTTGTTGCCAAGCGTTTGAGGCATCCACCCTCCCACTAATGTGTGCCAAGACGTCGTTGGTGCTAGCAAAATAGTTAGCCATTTGTTGTTGCCATGGCTCCACGGGTGTGCTAGAACGACCCTCTGCATCAAACATGGGGGTGTCGGTATCATGGTGGCTTTGGAATGGTGATTGGAAATGAAATGGTGGTGGTTGTTGTTGTTGTTGTTGTTGTTGTTGTTGTTCAAAATTGGTGGTTTGGGAAGGGCCTTGCTCAATTGCAAGGATTTCAATCTCCTCTCTCAAATGCTCACTTCCCCCACCACCTTCTCTCCTTACCCTCCTTTGCCTCAAAGGCACTTCTTCTACCTCCTCCTCCTCCTCCGCACTACTTACCCCCAAACTTTCCTCCCTAGGACAAACAAAATCCCACGCCGCGGGTCCTCTAGGTAAAGGGTTGTTTTGAGGTCTAGGCAACTTCATGTAGCTTAGCCCGTCACTTCCCAACCAAAACCCTTTTAAGGGTTGCTCCTTGCTAGTCTTAAACATATGCACTTCCTCTAGCCCAAGACGGTTGTACCTCGTCAAACCCCTACATATGTTCACCGCTTGACCATTAGGAATGCCCCCCTCATAATGCCTTACCAAGAAAGAAATCACCCCCCCCACAATGGATGCTTGCCCTTGCCGATTTTTGCCTATGCTTGATGCAAGCTCTCAAAAAGAAATCGGCCCAATCCGGGATCCCTACCCCCTCCGAAAGCATAGTCCACAAACAAAGCCGGATCTTCTCCGGCACTTTGGTGGGTTCTCCCGCGGAGTTGAAAATGGTGGTAAGGAACCTAGTAATTAGGCGGAGTACGGGGTGGGTGATGGCTGACAGTTTGACATCCTTAGACGGGCCATGGTCATCGGCAATGTTATCCCACATCTGGTGCATTTTGCCCCTTGGGCATCTAATGTCTACCGGTTGCTTGGTGATTTTTAGGATTTGACGGATTTCAGAAGTTGGGGCTTCATGCCAAGTTTGGTTCAATCGGAATCGGTAGGCTTTCTCCTCACCTTCGGGCACATCCAACTCCGACAAGGTTGCTAGAAACTCGTATGCACAACTCCTATAGGTGTAATCCCAGGAGTTTGGCTCGAGATAAGCCTCTAGCCCTACTTTAGCTAGCATGTCCCTTGTCAAGTTGAACATGCCTAAGGCATGGAGGGTGGTTGGGCAAAAGAATTTGGTTTCTACAAGAGGGTGAGTGGATATTTGACCCCAAATTTTCTTATGTTGAGCTTGCATCCTCTCATAGCCCATGAACACCGCTTCAACCTCGGTGTCGGGCTCACTCACCGCGGCCCTCTTATTTTTTCCTTTGCCAAACAACTTAGAGATCTTTGGTGCTATTTCTGCAAAATGTAACAAACAACACACTACAACAACAAGAAGCAATCACTCGAAAAAATTTTCACTCAAGCAATTCAACAAACACTTGGTGAGCAACAACTTCTACACCTCAAAAAGCTAGTGTTTGTTGAATTTCTTTACCTTACTCAGAAAACTTTATCCAATCCTAACTACACAATCAAGCAAGGGGAAAGGGGAACTCAACCTAAGACTAAAGCTAGCCTAATTCGAGCAAAAACTTGAAGGATAATGAAAAATTCGAGTATGAAGTTATACCTTTGCTTTTCCACAAGATTCAAGCTCCTTGATGATTAGAATAGGTAGGAATTCGACAAATAGCCCTTAAAAACCCAACTAAAGACCCGAAAAAGACGAATTTGAGGGGAAAAAATCTAGGTTTTTAAGACGGATTTCAGAGATTTTTGAGTGAATGAGATTGATTTTGGGGTTATTGAGTGTATAAAAATGATTATGATGAAGAATTGGATTGATTTTGATGAAAGTTTTGGAAGATTTGAGTGAGAAAGATGGATTTTTGAGGGATTGGGGTAGGTTTTGGGTGTGTTTGTCGTGAAAAGCAAAGAAGGAGATGGGTTTTGTGTTTTATGAAGAACACGGGCAAAGGCTAAAGCATAAAACGAAATCGACGCAGGCTGCGTCTACGACGCAGGCTGCGTCCTACGACGCAGGCTGCGTCCTTCACTGCCGGATGGTTCTTGCTTTTGCACTTAGCAAAATTTTTGCTAAGTGCTCCAAACACCTCCATACTTGCAAATTCACTTCAATGGTCCATAATAACCTCCAATATCTAAATTCCATCGATTCCGAACTTTTTATCCGTGGCACGCATCCCGAGGCGGCCAAAAACTCGCAAAACTTCACAAAACCGTTAGTAACTTCAAAAAAATTTTGTTTGATGCAATGTCTAACTAACTTAAAACAACTTAAATGCTAAGTTTTAACAAAGAATTTTCAAAGAAATATTCACAAGGATAAAGTATGTACATGTTTTGCCGTTTATTTAGAGTCGATGGCTCGACTTAGCTATTTCAAGCTTTTCAACTTTGATAAATGGGGTCTTCAAGCAAGACCTCTTCTTCCCCCTCCCGGGTACATCCTTGGAAGTAGTGCTTGAGACGGTGGACATTCACTTTGAGGAGCTTTCCATCCCCGGCCCCTCCACTTCAATAGCCCCATGAGTAAACACTTTCTTGACGGTGTAAGGTCCAAACCATCTTGACCTCAACTTGCCCGGAAAGAGCTTAAACCGGTTTTGGAACACAAGAACTTTATCACCTTCCTTGAAAACTCTACGGTTTATCATCCCATCATGACATCTTCTTGTTTTCTCTTTGTAGATGGAAGAGTTCTCATAAGCATCTTGGCGAATTTCTTCAAGTTCTTGTAATTGAAGCTTCCGGTGCATACCGCTCTCATCTTGGTTTTGGTTGAAAGATTTGATAGCCCAATAGGCTTTGTGTTCAACCTCCACGGGGAGGTGGCAAGCCTTGCCATAGATGAGACGGAATGGGGACATGCCAATGGGGGTTTTGAAAGCGGTCCTATATGCCCACAATGCATCAACTAGCCTCTTACTCCAATCCTTTCTATCCGGATTCACCGTCTTTTCAAGTATTCCTTTAATTTCACGGTTTGAGAGTTCGGCTTGCCCGTTCGTTTGTGGGTGGTAGGCCGTGGAAATTTTATGATTCACCCCATACCTCTTGAGAAGGCCTCCAATCACCTTGTTGCAAAAATGGGTCCCCCTATCACTAATGATAGCCCTTGGAAAGCCAAACCGAGAGAATATGTTCTCTTGAATGAAAATGGCTACTACCTTGGCATCATCGGTGCGGGTAGGAATGGCTTCAACCCATTTTGACACATAGTCTACCGCCAAGAGGATGTACAAATAACCACCGGAATTTGGAAAAGGGCCCATAAAATCAATTCCCCACACATCAAAGATCTCACAATATAAAAGAGGTTGTTGTGGCATCTCATTTCTCTTTGTCAAATTCCCCACCCTTTGACATCGGTCACAAGTCTTTACAAATTTGTGGGCATCTTTAAAAAGGCTTGGCCAAAAGAAACCGCATTCAAGCACTTTTCTAGCGGTTCTTTGTGGCCCAAAATGTCCTCCACAAGCATAGTCATGACAATGATGTAAGATGGAAGGGATCTCACTCTCGGGCACACATCTTCTCACAAGTTGATCTTGGCAAAACTTCCACAAGTAAGGATCATCCCATGTATAGTACTTGGCATCGGATTTGACTTTGCTCTTTTGATGAGAAGAGAAATGGCTTGGGAGCCGCTTTGTCACCAAATAGTTGACCATGGTAGCATACCATGGCTCCTCCACTTGTATAGCATAAAGTGACTCATGAAGGAGACCTCCTTCAACCTCCTCAAGAGGGCATGATGGTCTTCCTTCATGGTTTAGCCGGCTCAAATGATCCGCCACCACATTCTTCACCCCTTTCTTGTCTTTTATTTCCACATCAAACTCACTTAGAAGAAGAATCCATCTCAACAACCTTGGCTTTGCATCCTTCTTTGCCACAAGGTATCTAATGGCGGCATGATCGGTGTAGATGATCACCTTTGTGCCCAAGAGATAAGATCGGAATTTTTCTAGAGCATAAATCACACCAAGGAATTCCTTCTCCGTCGTGGAATAGTTCTTTTGAGCATCATTCAAGAGGGTAGAAGCATATTGGATCACATGGGGTCCCTTGTCACTCTTTTGACCCAAAACCACTCCCAATGCATAGTCACTTGCATCGGTCATGATCTCAAATGGAAGATCCCATCGTGGTGCTTGAATAATTGGTGCGGTGACCAATCTCTCCTTCAAGTCATTGAATGCTTTCCTACATGTGTCATCAAAAACAAATTCCGCTTCTTTGTGCAAAAGCTTGCATAAAGGGTTAGCAATCTTGGAAAAATCCTTAATACATCTCCGGTAGAAACCGGCATGTCCTAGAAAAGACCTAATGTCTCGGGTGTTAGAGGGATAAGGTAGGGTTTTGATAATGTCAACCTTAGCCTTATCCACCTCAACCCCCCTTTCCGACACTACATGTCCCAAAACGATGCCACTAGTCACCATGAAATGACATTTTTCGGAGTTTAAAATAAGATGGGACTCTTGGCATCGCTCTAAGACAAGAGCAAGGTGTTTTAGACATGCATCATAGGAGTCCCCATGGACGGTGAAATCGTCCATGAATACTTCTATGATTCGTTCTACATAGTCGGAGAAAATACTTAACATGCACCGTTGAAAAGTTCCCGGTGCATTGCACAAACCAAAGGGCATACGACGATAAGCAAATGTACCAAATGGGCATGTGAATGTGGTCTTGACTTGGTCCTCGGGTGCGATTGGAATTTGAAAATACCCCGAGTAACCGTCAAGGAAACAATAGAAAGCTTTCCCCGCTAATCTTTCTAACATTTGATCAATAAATGGTAGCGGGAAATGGTCTTTCAATGTTACCGCATTCAAGCGGCGGTAGTCAATACACACTCTCCAACCGGTTTGTGGTCGGGTGGAGACCAAGTCTCCTTGTGCATTCTTGACTACCGTCACTCCTCCCTTTTTGGGTACGACTTGAGTTGGGCTAACCCAACGAGAGTCGGAAATAGGGAAAATGATACCCATTTGCAATAGCTTAATTACCTCTTCTTGCACTACCTCCGCCATGGGTGGATTGAGCCTCCTTTGGGGTTGTCGGACCGGTTTGGCATCCACTTCAAGTCGTATCTTGTGCATGCAAGTCACCGGGCTTATCCCTTTTAGGTCCGCTATGCTCCACCCAAATGTTTCCTTATGCTTTTCAAGTAGTGATACCAATTTGCCTTCTTGGTCCTCGGTGAGTGTGCTTGAAATGATAAGTGGTAGGGTGTTCTTGTCCCCTAGAAATATGTACTTTAAATGGCTTGGGAGGGTCTTCAACTCGACCTTAGGAGGTTGGATAATGGAAGGGAGGGGCTTGTGGAGTGGAATACTCAAAGCAAACAACTCGGACAAGTTAGCCAGTGCAGGACGCAGGCTGCGTCCAGTGACGCAGGCTGCGTCGTGTGACGCAGGCTGCGTCGAGCTCTGCCTTGCCCTGTTTTTAGCATCTCTATGACGTTGAGCTCCTCATATGTTTCTATTGGCTCTTCCCTTTCCAAGTCTCCAAGACATTCCTGCACATCAAAGTCCAACAACAAACGCAAACCTTCCTCTTCCATGGGGTTAGTTAAAGCTACCTCGAGTGGGTCTCTATCACAAAGTTTATACATTTGATTCACTAATGGCTCAAAGATATCCAAGAAAAAACAAGATTGATGGTCACTCGGGTGCCTCATGGAGTCATATATATTGTAAGTTAATTTTTTTCCTTCAAACTCCATAGTCAAGCACCCGTTTGAAACATCGATCTTGGTATTTGATGTTTTCATAAACGGCCTACCAAGAAGGAGAGGGGTGGCACTAGAGCTAGATTCCATATCTAAGACGTAGAAATCCGCCGGAAAGACAAGATTATCGACTTCCACTAGTACATCCTCTACCATGCCCTTGGGGTAAACACTCACTACTACAAATACAGGCAATAACAACGCCCCATCAACAACGCATACTCACGAAAATAAAGAAAAACCGTTGTGGAATGGATAATTATTTTTCCGCGGAATTTTATTAAACCTAATAACAACGGTGTTAGTTTTTCGAACGTTGTTATTAGTTTTAACAACGGCGTGAACTAAAATAACCGTTGTAAATAAATTTACTAATAACAACAGTTTATTCTATATCCGTTGTTATTAATTTAGCGCGATATAATGAAAAGTAATAACAACGGGTATGAAAAACCCGTTGTTATAATGTGTTATTAATTTGGCGCATTATTTGGCTTAAATTAATAACAACGGATATGATTTTGTTGTACGTTGTTGTTAGTTGTAACAACGGATTTAACTTTGTTAACCGTTGTAAATAGGTAACCTAATAACAACGGTGAATATGAATAATAACCGTTGTCAATACTTTTAATAAAGATGAAAAAAATACAGAACACTAATAATACTGTACTGCAACACAAAAACACAAACACAAAGCGATTATACTGCATCACAAAACCACAAACACTAATAATTTATTGATTTCCTGATCGTCTCTTTGTCATCATCTCCGTCTGCTATTTCTTATTAATCAGGTATTCTAATAATTTTTCTTTATTGATTTCCTGAATTTCGTTTATTTGTGAATTAGTTGCCTTATACATTGCATTTTCTGAATTAGTTGGCTTATTATTGAATTAGTTTTAATTAGTTGGATTTTCTGAATTACTTGGCTTACTATATATACTACGAATGTAGATAAATGACTCGAACTTGGATGAATGCTGCGAATATGAGTGACCCAAACTATAAGGATGGTTTAGCTGAATTTTATGAAGTCGTTGCGAACAATTTGAATGGTTCTTCTAGTATTCCATGCCCTTGTGAAAGATGTGGTAATATTAGGTATATGGCTATTCCGGACGTTAAAATTCACCTAGAAAAGTATAGTTTTAGTCGATCCTATACCCGTTGGATTTTTCATGGGGAATCATTAGAGGAAGATAATAATTTTGAAGAAGATGATCTTGAGGTATACGAAAGGATAACTGATGATCCCGAGTTTGCCGAGTATGTTGAGTTGGAAGCAGACGAGTTGAATGTTGGGTCTACAGATAATGAAGAAAAAGATGATGAATCAAATGCTTTTGAAGATGAAAACATTAATTTGGATGACCTTGACAACATGTATGAGAAGTTGTGTGAGTCTGAAGCGCCTCTATACCCTGGTTGTAAGTACACAAAGATGTCGGCTGTGGTGAAGTTGTATAATATCAAGGGGGCAAATGGGGTTAGTGACACGTGTTTCACTAGTTTATTAGCCTTGATAAACGACATGCTTCCAGATGGTAATGTTCTTCCCGTTAAGACATATGAGGCTAAAAAACTAATTAGAGGGGTGGGTATGAAATATGAGAAAATACATGCATGTCCAAATGATTGCGTATTGTATCGAAAATTATATCAAAACTTAACCAATTGTCCGGTTTGTTTTGAGTGGCGTTATAAGGATAAGGAAGGGATCCCGGCTAAGGTGTTATGGTATTTTCCAGTGATACCAAGATTCATAAGGATGTTTGCGAATAGCAATGATTCAAAAATGTTAACTTGGCATGAAACTGGAAGAATAAATGATGGGAAGCTAAGACACCCGGCAGATGGTATGCAATGGAAATCGTTCGACGCTAAGTATCCCGATTTCGGCATTGAACCTAGAAACTTACGTCTAGCGCTGTCCACTGATGGAATGAACCCACATGGAAACATGAGTACCCAACATAGTACTTGGCCAGTAGTGTTGGCAATATACAACTTACCTCCATATGTGTGCATGAAAAGAAAGTACTTGATGTTGTCGTTGTTAATTTCCGGCCCTAAACAACCTGGAAATAATATAGATGTCTATTTGAAACCTCTTTTAGATGATTTGCGAATTTTGTGGGATAGTGGGATAGAAGTATTTGATGCATATAGGAATGAAACTTTCAATTTGAGAGCGATGTTATTGTGTACAATAACCGACTATCCGGCTTATGGCGACCTTTCTGGGCATACGGTGCATGGGAAAGAGGCATGTCCATTGTGTGGGGAGGATATCGAGTCTGAATACTTGAAGTGTTCTCATAAGTATGTGTATTTGGGAAATAGGAGGGGCTTGGATCCTGACCATTGTTATCGCAAGCAGCAGAAAGCATTTAATGGACGTCAAGAACATCGTCAACCTCCTAGAATTTTGAGTGGGCATGAAGTTTATCAGAAAGTAAAGCATATAGAGATAAAATATGGGAAGAAGAACGGCTCTAAATTGTCTACTCGTGGGTATAAGAAAAGATCCATATTTTTTGATAAACTTCCATATTGGCCTGACCTGGAGGTCAGGCATTGCCTCGATTTCATGCACATTGAGAAAAATGTCTGTGATAATATTATCAATCCCCTCCTGAATGTTCCCGGTAAAACAAAGGATAACGCCGCAGCTAGGGAAGATATGCAAATGATGGGTATTAGGCTAGAGTTGGCACCACAGAAGAGAGGTAATGGTACCTTTTTACCGCCAGCAGCTTATACCCTTTCACGGAATGAGAAAAAAGAGTTTTGTGCATGCTTGAATGGAATTAAAGTGCCACATGGTTATTCGTCCAACATCAAAAGCCTTGTGTCGATGCAAGATCTAAAACTCACCGGGTTAAAGTCACATGATTGCCACCCTTTGATGCAACAATTACTATCCGTGGCTATTCGCTCCATTTTACCTGAAAAGGTACGATATGCTATTACCAGATTCTGTCTCTTCTTCCAGTCCATATGCGATAAAGTCATCGATCCCGATGATGCGGATTCATGGCAGGACCTCGTTGTCACCTCTCTTTGTCATTTTGAAATGTATTTTCCACCCTCTTTCTTCACTATCATGATTCACCTGACCACTCACTTGGTTAGGGAGATTTTGTACCTTGGGCCCGTGTACTTGAGATACCAGTATCCTTTCGAAAGATTGATGAAAGTCTACAAGGACTATACATCTAATCGGTATCGTCCAGAAGGTTGTATTGCTGCACGTGCTATATTAGACGAAGCTCTTGCATATTGTTACGCTCATCTCTCTCCTGAGGAGTTAATTGGCGTTCCAAAGAATCGTCATAGTGACTGGATGACCGGAAAAGGTATTAGGGGCCGGGTTGAAAAATTGTGGCACGTGACATGTTACATTTAGCACATACGTATGTGCTAAACAACGAAGATGAGGTGCAACCTTATATTCAACAACACAAAGATGAGCTCAAATACAATCCCCCAAACAAGAGCGAGATGTGGATTGCAAACGAGCATAAGAAGACATTTGGAGAGTGGTTTAGGAATGTTGTCTTGGAGTATAAGAATTTGTATGGTGATGACATCTCTTCTAGGTTACTACGTCTTGGGTTAGGTCCAAATGCCAGGGCCACTTTTTTCAGCGTTTTTGCTATTAATGGTTATACTTTTTACACCCGCGAGCAAGATGAGTTGAGCACAATGCAAAATAGTGGTGTGAGTTCTGAATTTGAGGCAATGCACTTTGCTACTTCAAAAGATAAAAACCCTATTTGGGGAAAATGCCTTTATTATGGTGTTATTCCAGAAATATTGGTATTAGATTACATTGATTTCACAATACCTCTGTTTCGATGTAACTGGGTTGATAACAACAACAATTGTGTTCGAAAGGATAAAATGGGATTTACGTTGGTCAATTTGGATAAGGGTGGCAATAATAAGGATGATCCTTTCATAATGGCATCCCAAGCTAAACAAGTGTTCTATGTCACCGATCCTATGGATAAAAAGTGGTCTGTTGTACTATCTATAAGGAGTAGACAGGGTGCACCCGATAATGGTGGGGATAATGATCAGGATGTCGTGTTTGAGGGAATGGATCACTCTTCCACTGTATCTTATTTCGACAATGTTGACACTGATCATGATAACATTGAAAGCATCTATATGCGTGATGATCATGGTGAAGGTATTTGGGTTACCGAAGAAACTATGTCGGGCAAGAAACGTCCCCGATCCTGAGGTGGTATTGTCTTTAGTTTTTGTTAGCTTTGGTCATTGTTGAAGAATCCCAAATTATTTAGCTTTTGGGCATTCATTATACAGTCTCCATGTTTTGGTTTCTGCTGATATTGCAGTGTATAGTGCTTATGATATTGCTGTCTTTGTTGGTTTCTGCTGATTATTATTGCAGTGTATAGTACTTATGATATTGCTGTCTCTAATTATAATTAAAAAAAAAAAATGTAAGCAACAACAACGATTTTTGTAAATATACCCGTTGTGGTTAGTAATAACAACGGTTATTAACCATAAACCGTTGTCATAGTGTTTACTAATTACAACGGGTAGACTACTATAACCGTAGTCATTACTCTATCACAACGGTTTGATTATGATAACCGTTGTCAATATATGTAGATAGGAAACACACACTTATAATACGACTGTACTGCAACACAAAAACTCTATCACAAAGCGATCATTTTTCTGTCATCATCTCCCTTATTATTTTTGAATTTGTGAATTTGTGAACTATTTCTTGAATTTGTGAATGTCATTTCCTGAATGTCGTTTATTATTTTCACCAATTCAATGTCGTTTATTAGCAAATTTGTTATTGTCATTTCCTGAATGTCATTTCCTGAATGTCATTCAATTCTAATTTTGCTTTATCGATTGAATAGCTTTGAATTGAATTAATTTAATTACTTCTAAACTTAAGTCAAAAAACAAATTAACGTATCAACATTAATATTATTAAATAATAAGTTCAAACGGCGCCACACACAAATGGCGCCAAAACAACAACAAACGAGAACAACCAAACAACAACAACCAAACAACCAAACAACTACAACCAAACAACAACAACAAATTAAATTGAGTCCGGGTAAATCTCCCGGATAGCTGCCACCGCTAGAGCATATGCATCAATCGGGTCAGCCTCGGCCAGAGCCAACCCTTCCCACTGCTCTACCTGGGTCACTTCAACGAGGTCGACCCCATTTGGCCAACGGTAACGGTCATGTTTGGAAGCCACCCATAGATATGGCCCAGGCTGGTGGTCCGTGCTCTCAATAAAATCTTTTCGCCCATGCCCGGTCTTGTCAAACATTCTTGTCAGTTTGAATGCGGACGCACGATGAGCATCCGACATCCCAAACTCGAAAACGAGTTCCCCTGTAAAGTGCCTGCGATGATAATTTGGCCACATCTTCATGATTAAATAGCCATTTCGAATAAGCGTATCATGGAGTTTTTTGTAACTTTTACACACAACGTAGCCACCCTCAATATGACAAGGCATTTTTTTCATGATGCAAGCATATGGTTTAGTAAAAGTTCCAGACATTTTGTATGGTTGATGTTAGTATTGAGGCTGGGAAATTTTCTATGGTTTAGCAAATATGATATTGATTAGAGTTGGGAATTTTGTATGTGGTTGATAACCTGCTTGTATTGAGGCTGTATTTATAGAGAGTTATTTACTGGAGTTATTTATTCACATGCATGCATTGGTTCACATGAAGGCATTGATTCACATTCATTTACAAATCCCAAAACGACTATACATTCACATGCATGCAGTATGTTATTGATTGAGTAAATGTGTGAATATGCAGTACGTTACATTTCCTATGTAGTCAATGCATTTACTGCAATATGCAGTAACTCTATCACAACGGTTGTGGTCACGAAAACCGTTGTGGTTAGTAATAACAACGGGTTTTGAATATGCAGTCCGTTACATTTCCTATGTAGTCAATGCACTTACTGCAATATGCAGTAACTCTATCACAACGGTTGTGGTCACGAAAACCGTTGTGGTTAGTAATAACAACGGGTTTTTAACCAATACCCGTTGTTATTGCTCAATATTATTATTTTCAATTAAAAGATATTGCAGTCCAAACCCGTGAATAAACAACAGCAGAACTAGCATTGATTAAAGCATCCATTGAACATCATCAATGGCAGCATAACCCCTCTATAAATACAGCCTCAAAACCCCTCCTTTAAATATTACATAACTGTACTACCCTAAAATTAATATCATCAATGGCAGCAGTTAACCTTCCCAACGATGAAACGACCCTTACAAAATTGATTGCAGATGAGGAGGAGGCTCTTGCCGTAGTTCCCGCTGATCATCACCCATTGATGAAAGGATCCATTGAACATCGAAGGGATTATTGGATTAAGAGGCGTGAAGCAGTCCGACTTGTCAACCAAGCGTCGTCATCATCATCGTCCTCTGTCTACCCACGTCGGCCTTATACTCGGAGGTTGGATGCCGCAAGAGATATGTTGAGCTGTACCCGTCCTACATTATCTCCACATGCAAGACGTGTACTTGCAGGCATTGAATCTGTTATTGCAAAATACGAGGTTAATGATCCGGAAGTCATCAGTATCATCAATATTGTTCCGGATTGTTGGTGGCAGTGTGAGAAAAGCTTTTTACTCTTAACCGGAATTGTTCCATATTATTTAACATCTTTATTTATTTGATGTCGGATGAATGTAATGTATTTTAATATAAAATCTAGGTTATTCCTAATGAAATCAATGAGAAAGAATGTTGTTTAAAGTGTTTGAATTGATGTTCAATATTTTGATGTTTGATCAATATATAGCGATAATCTACTATATATATATATATATATATATATATATATATATATATATATATATATATAGGAATTGAATCATGTGAGGCACCCTTCTTAGAGTAAGGCGGATGTACCCATCCCCACCATCCAAAATAATTAGAATTGACACAGAAGATTTCGTCACGTCAATTACCATATACCCCCCACCTAAGAAAATAAGAAAACAGACGTTCATTTCACCTAGCTTCTTTCTCTCTCCACTGCAAGTTTGCATCTTTTTCACTTATTATCTACAACTTTCTTTCCATCATTTCTTAATTCTACACTTTTATAATTGTGATTTCCGATCACTTTTATGAATGGTCGTTCCCACTGTTCTTCCTCTTTCCTTTGAATCTTGACATTTTAAGGCTTAAGTTTTTAGTTTTTGGTTTTTATTTTTTAACTTGCAATGCAGGATTGAAGCTACAAAAGCTGACTTGAGATATTGATTTTGTGAATGTTTCGTTTTTCTATCCTACAAGGTCTGAGGTATGTTTTAGTGCCGGCAGTATCTCTAGCTTCTGACTTTTTACTACGTACCTTTTATTTCATTAGTCATTGTCTGGAGTCTAAAGTCACATTATGCCTCTTTTTTTCCCGATTTTGTGATAAGTTTTGCAATTTTTTTCCCGATTTCTCATTTTATTTTTCCGACATTTCAACTTCGTACGCTTCTTTCTAATCGCTTTAGTGTTTCGTTTCATAGTTTTTGCTTTTTTATGATTTCCAATGGATTATCAGGTTGATTTTTGTGATTTCTATTTCTAAGATTTATAGTTTTGCTGCTGATAATGATGATTCAAGTGTTAGTTATGCTGCCTAATATTCTAACTTGCCAAAAGATAGCAGAAATATCTCGATTTGATGTTAGTTATGAATAGCAAAAAAACGTAGTTGTTCATCTTTGGCTAGTATCACCATTCATTGACTCTTAAAATTTATTGCTTATACAAAGTCATAGTTTCAATCAATGCCTTGAAGATTAGCTGTGTATTTGAGTTTTTCATTGAGTTGCTTACTTTATAAAGTTGTTGTGAACATATGAATTGACTTTATGTAAGTAAGCACTTATTTTGTGAATCCTATGCCTACGGTTTGTGAATCTTGGACTCTGTGGTGTGAGTCTAAGACCTTAGTTTGTGAAACTGCTGTGAACATAGGAATTGACTTTGTGAAAGTAGGCCTTTATTTTGTGAATCTTGTGCCTAAGATTTGTGAACCTTGGACTTTGTGGTGTGAGTCGTGAACCTTACTTTGTGAAACTGCTGTGATTATAGGTACTGACTTTGTGAAAGTAGGCCTCTATTTTGTGAATCCCGCGCCTAAGGTTTGTGAATCGTGGACTTTATTTTGTGAAACTACATAAGATAAAGTCCTATGCTCACACCACAAAGTCTAAGATTCACACATTAACTCTTTACTAATACTTTAATGTATGTATTTGTTATTTGTTAAATGTATAAATCAATTTGCACTATATTATCTATAAGCTCAAAAGGTAGAGCGTTGTGCTATTGTGCAAGGTGTGGGTTCGAATCCCACAAAGATTAAAAATATATTTATAATTATCATAGAACTTTGTAAATGTTACTGTATGTTCAAAGTTAACAATTCAATTTTTAGATTCACAAAATAAATTCTTAGTTTCACAAAACCATATTAGAGATTCACAAAATCAAGTGCGAGTTTCACAAAATCCAGTGCAAGCTCAATTAATTTGTGTAAATCTGAGAGAGACAAAATAAAGTGTTTTGGATTTTGTGTATTTTATTTTAAAGAGAGTATTTGGGCCAAATGAAAAGAAATGGATGACCTCAAATTTTCAATCCAATGAAAAAACTGAAAATCAGCCCATTGAAATTTGGTGAGGCAGCCCGCCTCGCCAAAATTAACGGCCTCACCTGATTCAGACTCTATATATATATATATATATATATATATATATATATATATATATATATATATATATATATATAGAGAGAGAGAGAGAGAGAGAGAGAGAGAGGGGGATCAGGTAAGTCCCTTTATTTAGGTGAGTCCTTAATTCCTAATATATGTCATTAGATCTTACAAGAGATGGATGGATAAGATTAGAAGCATTAGTACACTCACCTACTACTAACTAAGGCTAATTTGAATTTCTGAAATTTTTGAACAAGTTTTTGTCACTGTATCACAAATTTTATGTAACTTTAGATTTTTACGAATGTAACTTTAGCCCTTTAAGGTGTAACTTTATACTAATTTAGTCACTTTCGAGTGTAACTTCAGCCTTTAATAGTGTAACTTTATGCTAATATAGTTCATTTTATAAATTAATATGGATTTATGTAATTTTAAGAAAATTTTTATCTAACTTTGGTCTTTTACACGTATAACTTCAATACTTTGCGAGTGTAACTTTAGTCATTTAAGGCTATTTTGTATATAAAAATTTAAAATTGTGTAAGATAAGGTAATTTTGAATATATTAATTTGATTTTATGCAATTTTATGTAACTTTACTAAAACATTATGTAACTTTAGTCAATTTTTATGTAATTTTAGCCAAATTTTATGTAACTTTAGTCAAATTTTACGTAACTTTAACCAAATTTTACGCAACTTTAGCCAAATTTTGATGTAACTTTAATGTAAATTTAATCTAATTTTATGTAACTTTATTATGTTAAGTGTGTAACTTTAGTGCAATTTTATGTAACTTTAGTCCGTCACTTTACTAACCACCACCACCTTCCATCACAACTGCACCCATCACCACCACCAATAGCCACTCGCCACCACTCCGCCACAATCACTCCACCACCCAAAAAAAACAGAACTAAAAGAAAACAAAAAGTCCGTCGCACCACCACCGCCACCCAAAGCCTTACCAGCCACGTAAACACCACCACCACCACCACAAAACATAGATCTGGAAAAAACCAAAAAAGTCTGTCACTATACTAACCACCACCACCACCATCACCATAAACCACCACTAATTTTATATGAAATTAAAAAAAAAAATCCAACTTCCACGGCCTTCCAGATCTGAAAAACCAAAAAAAAAAAAAAACTCAATATACCCCCACGACCCCACCCACGACCCTCCTCAAATCTGGAGAAGGAGGCCGGAGCAAGGCCGAGGGAGAAAAAGTCAGGAGGAGGAGGCGGCCAAGGGAGAATGCGGCCGAGGGAGGAGGCGGATGGCAGGGGCCAAAAGAGGAGAAGGCAGGAGGAGGAGGCGGCTGAGGGAGGAGGCGGCCGAGGGAGGAGGCGGCCGAGGGAGGAGGCGGCCGAGGGAGGAGGCGGCGGCGGCCGAGGGAGGAGGCGGATGGGTGGTGGTGGTCCGATGTCGGTGTAGTATTTGGGGATTTGAGAGAGAAGTAGAGAGAGAAGTGGGTAGATTTTTCTGATTAGGGTTAGGGTGGGTTTATGAGCTTTTATATGAGCCTTTTTTTTTTGTTTTAATCTTGACCCTTGATTTGTTAGATCTAAAGGTCTAGATTAGGACTTATGAACTCACCTAAGGAAGGTGTACTTATGTGATCCCATTTTTATATATATAAAGGAGGCTTTTTTCGAGCAATTCTATTGATCATCAATATAAATTTTTTATATAATATTTTTAATATCACAACTTTTATTTACGTAAGAAAATTTTTTGATCATCAATATAAAAAAAATATAATGTAAAGCATTTCGAAACTTACATATTTGGATTCGTAGCGAGAAATGCTTTCATTGGAGTATAAATTTTATATTTTCTTACTACTCTATTGTTGATAATATGGTATGACTAAAGTATAACTATGTGAAAATTAAAAAAAAATATTTTAAAATTAATTTTTATTATTCTAATACTCCCTCCACATATATTTTCACCCCATTTGCTTTTGGGAGGTCAAAGTTGCCGAACTTTGACCGTAAATAAGTTGTAGAATAAAAAATATTAGATTATAAAACAAAAATATTTACTCTTATTTTCATGACATCTTCCACGAAAAAAAATTCGAGAATAAAAAAAGTAACATATAGACGTCGAAAAATACGATCAAAATGTCGTCTAGGAGGCCGCAATAAAGCAAATGAGGTGAAAATAGGTGTATGGAGGGAATACTATTATAATAATTTAGTAACAGTCAAGAAATAGTTATTTTACAATAAAATAAAAAGATAGTATACTACTTAGTATATTATTTATCCCACATTGACAAAAATTATGTAAGTGTGGTGAATATACTATGTATAAATAGTATAATTGTCCCACATCGAAATATTATCATGAGGTGGATGATCCTATGATTATAAATACGAGTCATCCTTGGAACTTATGTATCCACCCAAAATATTTTGAGTCTCTTAATAATTGTCTTATAAAGCTCTTAAAAGTAGTATTATTATCTCCGAGAAATATACATAAATTTACATCATCATAAATAACAATGGTCCTACATTGAAAAATAATGTAGGTGTGGTGAATATACTATGTATAAATAGATGAATTTTCCCTCATCGAAAAATTATCATAAGGTAGGGTGATCCTATGATTATAAATAGAAGTCATCTTTGGACTTAAGTATCCATCCAAAAAATTTGAATCTCTTAAGTATTGTTTTAGAGAGCTTTTAAAAATTTGTATCAAAAATTAATATAGAAAATTATGATAAATAATAATTTTGATGATGTACTACCAAGTATGTTATTTATCCCACATTGAAAAATAATGTAAGGGTGTTGAATATACTATGTATAAAAAGAAGAATTGTCCCATATTGAAAATTTAGCATAAGTTAGGGTGATCGTATGATTATAAATAAGAGTCATTATTGGAACTTATGTATCCACCCAAATCTTTCAAGTCTCTTAAATATTGTCTTAGAGACCTCTTATATATTAGTATCTCTCCAATATTGACGTTTACATTATCAAAAATTAATCTAGGAAAGTATGATAAAAAAATAAAATAAAGTAAAATATCTTTTAATTAATCTAATATATATAACATTAAAGGTACATTTGTGATTTTTATATAAAATGTTTTACTTTTCATTAGACAAAAAGGTATTATAAAAAAAAATAATGAACATAATATAATTAGATTTCTGGTGAAAATGCTATCATTAGAGTATAGATTCTAATATATTTTATACGTACTTGATGTAATTTTTAGTATGTTATTTGTTGCACACCGAAAAGTAATATATGTATGGTGAATATAATACCTATAAATAGTAGAATGGGCTCATATCGAAAGATTGTCATAAGGTGGAGTAATCTTATGATTATAAATAAAAGACATCTTTGAAACTTAGGTATCAACCTTAAATTTCTTTTGAGCCTCTTAAATATTGTTATAGAGAGTTTTTAAGAGTATATTATCACATCGATAAAAAATTAGATTAAGAAAATATCATATATAATAATCTAGATATAAAAAAGAAAGTGGAGAATCTTTTAGTTATTATTATATATATTTCCTATATTATTATAATCAAGTGATATTTATTATTTTTATATAAAAACAATTACATTTCATTTAACAAAAAAATAATATAAAATAAATAACGAAACATAATGTAAGACTGTAAGTGTGGTAAATATATTACTTATAAATAATATAATGTCTCACATTGGAAAACTATCATAAGGTGGGGTGATTATGTAATTATAAATAAGAGCAGTTGGTCTTGCTTCAGACGGACCATTTTGGTCTGAAGCAATAAGACGGGATTTTGTAACCACTTTACAGTTAGATGTAACCACTATTGAAAACAAGTTAATATAAGTTGTGGTTACATTTTATCAAAAAGTGGCAACATAATCCCGTCTTATTTTTCAGACGGAATTAGTCTGTCTGAAATAAGAATTTGTGAAATAAGAGTAATCTTTAAAAGTTAGGTATCAACCCAATGAGTTTCTTAAATATTGTTGTAACAACCCGAAAAGTACCCGATTTTTCTAGTAAAAATATTTACTAACACTTTTCAGTAGAACTTAAGTTTTTAAAATAGGAATTTTTGTTCCGAGTCTTATTTTGAAATTCCGCGTTCGTATTTGGAATTTCTGAGAGATTTCATGAAAAGACCGTTTTTAGTCATCTTTGACTTTTCTTGACTTTTAAGTCGTCTTTGACTTTTCTTGACTTTTAAAAGTCGTCATTGACTTTTCTTGACTTTTAAGTCGTCCTAAACTTTTCTTGACTTTTAAGTCATCTTCGACTTTTCTCGACTTTTCAGTCAACTTTGACTTCCGTTGACTTTTTCCCGACTCGCCTCATAAGTTTGAGGACCGAAATTTTATTTAAAAAAATAATATTTTTGATTTATTTTATTTAGATTTATTAAGATTTATCATAATTTAATATAATTATTTTGAATTTATTCGGAATTTAAAGAATAACTTATACGGTTTTTAACCGAACGTCATTTAACTATTCCAGACGCATCGTAAAGCGCGCAACAAAATCGAAACTCGACTTTGGCATGAGTCACGCGCCCATGTCATCGTTTTCCACTCACGTTAGATATTTTAATTCTTTTGATAAAATTAATAAGAATATCTAAGATATTTTCAACTTTATCGATCAGTTAACGAAAATTACGCAAATCGCTCAAAATCAGACCCGCTTTCTCTCCTATCCTCACGGTTTTCTTCTCTCTTTGACCTTGATATTTTCTTTCTTTTCATTACAATAACGTAATATCTTGATATTTAATTCAATTAACTTAATATCTAATTAATTACGGTAATATAATTATTATACCGGGTCAATTCCATAACAACAATTTCAAAACCCAACTCACTATTTTGGCCTATATTTACACGGCACTCATCCACTCATTCCTACTCACAAACAACTTTTCATTTGTCAACAAATCAAATTAAGATCAAAATATCACTTTCTTTAATCGTTCTTGAGCGTTCTTCGCGTTCTTCATCCGTTCTTCATCGTTCTTGAGCAAAACCTTCATAAACCCTTCATTTCTTAATTAAATCCGTCCTAACTTATATTTCTAGGACCTCCTCTTCGCTCCCCATCTTCAAGTACGTTTTATTTCCAATTCCGACAAAATCGTTTTCAACACTTTAATTATGGAAAATCATATTTTAAGTTCTAATAATGGTTTTCTTGTCATTTCTTATAGGGGAAGATTATGAAGACGAGTTTGGTGACTCGTATATCTTAGGAGAAGACTAGAATACGGGTTTCTTAGTTCTTAGTTCTTATTATTTTGGTGCTACTTGATTTTAGCTAGCTAAGGTAACGATTCCGAGTTACTCGACGGATAAATGTTACATAGCTTTGGTTTACTTTAGTTTTTGGTTCATCTTTAGTTTTGTTCATATGATTATGATTTTATGATTTTAGTTAGTAACATGATAAGTGGTTGATTTTATTATGTTGTAGGAATTTATAAATATGTTGGTGTTCTTGTTATATTTTTATGATTTCTTCATGATGATGATTTTTGTATGATTGATGGTTGTTTTGATTGTTAAAAAATGGATGTTGTTAATTGAAAACATGCTAGAATTAATTTGGAACTTAGGTTGTTGTTGAGGTGGTGGCCGGAAATGGTGGTAGGGTGAACCGGACCAGACCGGCCGGTCCAGGCCGGTTCAGACCGGTCTGGGTTGGTCCATGGTGGGTCCGGGTTTTGGTCTTTGGGTTGTGTCAATGTTTGATTGTTTAATTGTTGTTTTGCCGGGTTTTAATTATGTTAAAGCATGCGGGAAATAATTAGAAACGGTTTTTAGTAAAACCGTTAAAAAGGCCAAAACAGCCCATTTTGCCAAAACAGGCCCGTGGGCCCATCCAGGCCCATGTGGGGTCCGGCCCAACTCAGCCCGTGGGTCCCACTTTTGGACTTGTGACGGTTTTTGGAGTTATCGTCATTTTTTATCGCGTTTTGTAATAATTAGCAAGTGAGAAATATTAATAAGTAAAATGTTTAATTTAAAAGTTTTTCATAAAATTATTATTTCTCACATGTTAGAAATTATAAGACGAGATCGTAGTTTAATTGGATATCATTTAAGTCAAGCGGGGTTTTACGTAAGATTTAATAATTCACATGTTAGAAGTTTTATTAAAATAACATGTAATGATTATGTTGATTTTATGTCTATGTGATAAAGACTCTGTTTCTAGCCGGTTTGATCCAACGGGTTTGGTCAAACTAAGATCTAGTCAGCCCCGATTTGACTGATGACCCGGCGCGGGACTAGGGTCGGGGATTTGTCTTCAAGTAAGGTTTTATTTGATTATTGAATTAGCCTTAGTAGATATGAGGCGATATGATATTTGGTTATTCTTTATATGAAATTAGTCACATGATAGGATGGTTTTCCCGTGACTGTTTTATTATATGGTTGGTGTCGTGTTGACTAAGTACCCATAGAGAATTATGAGTATATGGCGTCTTGACCATTCTCATTCTAAATGAGTATCTTGGACCATGACATTGATAGGCCTTACTATCTTTAACGAGTATATGTTCACCGCTTGATAGCTTTTGGGTCACTGGCTTGGGCCTTTTGATACCAAGCCGGGGGCATGGCATCCTAAGAGTTCCGCTTTGGGAAGGGAGCCAGCTTAAGTACTAGCCATCTCTGCTTAGGGGGTCGCCTATCAGAGTTTCTCATGTACGGGTATGTAATGAGACAGGGAATGGGTTAGCTGTTGTCGCTAGGTCTGATCAGTCTAGGACTAGGATGTTTTCCTACCTTGTGGTATAGCCTCGAGTTACAGAAGTCGACTATTGACGGTGCTAAGAACTTATGCCTGTTTCTAGATGTATTGGTCTTTCTTGTTTGTATGATTCTATGAATCTTAGAAGGTGAGATGCAAGCCGGCTAAGGTTGATAGAGTTTGGATTACCGGTTGTTAACTGATTCACATGATTACGTGTTGATTAGGGTTTGAGTGTATCACGGCCATGTTTCTGAGAGGAACCTCTGAGCTAGCATACCAGCTTCCCTACCTCGAGTGATAGTTTATTATCAGATTCACATGATAGCTTTCACATGATAGGTTATGTGTTAGTTAATTGTTTCATAACATGAAAAGCATTTCATATATGTTAAGGTTTTGTATTTTCAATATACATTGCTTTTATGTTATTCATGTTTCATTAAACTCGACATTTCGTGGCTGGGAGAACTCGGAGTTACTCCCCACTGACTGTGGCTTCCGTGTTTATATTTAATGCGGGCGAACAGGTGGTGAATGCATATTTGGGGTACATTGACGAGCTAGCGAGCGAAGTATTTACCTTGGACCGATATTCGGTTCTTAGATTGTATATTATTATATACTCTTTTCATTCCGTATTTATACGGGAGATATGTCTCCCGTCTTGTATATTTCTTTTGTATAATATTATTTCCGTTTTGTAATGACCCTTTTTATTTATGACACCTTCGTTATGTATTTAAATAATTTTTTTTTCTTTCCGCAAATTTGAGGGTGTCACAGTGCAAGTAGAGTATAATGACAAAGTTTAGAATCAAAAAATTTTCATAAACCGAGTGACTTGGGTTGAAAACCAAGTCACTAATATCCAATTACAACTGTTTGTTAATAAAGGAAATAAACAAATTTCCATTGTCAAACAAGGAAATAAAGAGTTTCTAAAACAATGTCTCAAAATACAACCCAATAAAGAAGACAACACAAAATAAGTCCAAGCTTCCATATGTCTTCATCCATGGGTGGCTACCTTAGCTTCCCTTGAAGAGCTCTTTCGGCTTGCTTGTCATTGCCTTTGTCTTTGCTTGGGTGCCCTAATTACAATTAAAAAGGGTAAGAATCACAAGTCGTATCTATATACCTAAGTTGAGATCATAACATAAATGTTAGGGATGAAAATTTACCAACGGAAACAATTTTTCCGTGTAACACCCGGAAATGTACCCTATTTTTATAGTGAAAATATTTTACGGATACTTTTCAGCAAATTTAAGTTTTAATATAGAATTTTATGTTCCGAGTCGAATTTAGAATTTCCGAGTTCGTATTTGGAATTTCCGCGAGATTCCATGAAAATCCCGTCTTAAGACGAGTTTGACTTTTCTTTACTTTTAAGTCGTCTTTGACTTTTCTTGACTTTTAAGTCGTCTTTGACTTTTCTTGACTTTTGAGTCGTCTTTAACTTTTCTTGACTTTTGAACCGTCTTTGACTTTCGTTGACTTTTCCGACTCACCCTTTACTTATACTCCCTCCTAACCTTAACCTAACTCATTTCAACACAAACCAAAACCATTTCTTCTTCCTTAAGCAACCAAAACCTTGCCTCCATTTTCATCCAACATTAGATTCGTCATAGTTCGTTCGTTTGTTGCTCAAATTCACGTAAGTTCGTCTCATTCTTCCCCTCTTACCTTCCTCTATCCATATTGGTAATAAAATTAACGTCTTTCTCGCTTTTTAAATTATCCGTCTTTCTCAAGGTGAAATATATTCATCTTTTATTAACTAATTGTAGGTGGAGACTACTAGGAAGGCTTAGTAATCGATTAAAGACGCGTAAAGGTAACGGTGAAGGGTTACTCGATATCATTTA
>JAIUZE010073771.1:0-33985 GCA_022085475.1 Heliosperma pusillum | reverse complement strand
TAAAAATAAACAACATTTGCTCAAAAAATTAAATTAATTTTTTATGAACAAATAGCTTTGTATTTAATGGTTTTATCAAATAAAATCATTAGATATAGTAAAACAGTGAAACAAATTATGAAATTTCACCAAGAGTATCAACATCAGAATGTTAAATGTACAAAAAATTTTCAAGATCAGAAAGGGATGTTTCAATTTTATGAACATTATAATCTCATATTATCGACTTTTATCGTATAAAAATCAATAAACATGCAATTCAATTTTATGAAATTGTTTACCATATTAGACTGCGGACACATTTTCATAAGTCATAGATAGGTGAGTGTCTCAAAAAAAAACATTTACACATAAAGAAATCACCTTTTACATACAATGAGTGTTCGAGTGTGTCGTGAGAGTCCATTTGTCAAAAGATCATGCAAGAGCCGAAAATCTATAGTGAAATTCTTTGTGCTACTCCGTTATGTAAATCTCAGCCATGTTTATGAAAGTCCATAGACCTTAATTAGACTCCTCTAATTATTTACTAAATTACTTATTAATTTAGTTTATAATGATCTATGCAACATGCATGCAAATATAAAGACATTTATATAAGAGAAGAAATTTCCTCACATTGATATGGAAAATATAAGGGCACAACAAGAACTCCTTCTTTTTGTTCTTGAGCTACAAATATGGATGAACACAAACAATCTCCAAAGTAGAAGATCTCCTCTAAGTTGCACCAAGATGAACCCAAATAATCTACCCTTATTATTAACTAGATAATAAGATAGATATTATACTACTAATATTATGACTATATTACTACACTAGTAATACTTAGTAGATATTAGTATTTGAGAGTTTATAGGGAGAAGAAGAGTTTTAGAGAGAAGTATGACAATTGCACAAAATCAAGTCATGAAAAATGAACAACAAAATTGCTCATTATATGGCCAATAGGCCGGATCATGTAGTCCCATAAAGGACTATTATTTTGCTTAATTTTATCACATGCATTAGAGTGGAGTGTTGTAGAACAAGTGATGATTGTTTACTACTTGTTATGTCACTTTCAAAAGGTAACTAAGTAGTGTAAAATTGAACAAAAATCATCACCTTGTAACTACAAGCCAACCGGTTCATTATGGCCTAGTTTGGTCCATTTTGATTTTTGATATTTGTCTCACAAATACTTATTGATCATATGGTTAATTATCTTGTATAATTAAGTGTTAATTTGATCATATAACAATTATATGACTCAATTAAATAAATAATATGTACTTAACATTTTAAGTAATATTTTACCATTATATCAATATATAAGGGGTCCCACAATGCTTAGTTAATTATTTTTCAACTCCTTGGTAAAAATAACTAATTCACCTCTATCTCAAAACCTCAAAACTAATGTAGGTAATTTAACGGATTAATTAAGAAGTTAAAATCTATTAATCATATTGTAAAAACTAAAGATATAAATTTATTAGTCAATTATCGCATAATTGAAAAAATAAAGTTTGAATCGAATTTGAGTTCTTAACTCAATTTCTAATAATGAACTCTCACGTGAAATATCGAATATATGTAATGTACTAATTAAATGTCTGTATACAAAATAATTAGTTACAACTTTGGATTTCATCCTTTAGGTGTGACCGAAGGATCAGTTGATCCACCGCCGTGAAACGACAATAACGTCAAACTCTAGTTAGCCAAACGTTATTGATTTACGTTAATCAACTGACTAATCATATATATAGTCAATAATTATCCCAATTATATTCCATAATAAGATTTATTATGTGGCGCACTATTGTGGAGGACACCTACTCCAACAGTTTATGTATCATTCTTGCCCACGTTGTTTTTGGGTTATGATTCATTATGTTTCCAAAGCTTTATGTTGAGATTTGTTTCTTGATGGTGTAGTAGCCAACGCTTGCAACCTTGTCCTGGTATTGTTTGTTATGTTTGCTTGAGGACAAGCAAAGGTTTAGCTTGGGGGAGTTTGATAAGTGAATATTTGTATGGTTTTAACCCCCAATTTAGCTCGGTTTTATATGTCATTTGTGCTTTGTTAAGCCACTTTATGAGCTAATATCGTCTTCTAGGCGAATTCTTGTGTTCTAACCTGTTTTGTAGGGAAAGTGACGTTTCTACGCCCTTTTTCTATATTCCCGAACATTTGCCTAGAACCCGACAATTTGAAGAAGCAAGCTCGACCATATCAAAGGCATTTCAATAAGGTTCACTAATTCGAAAGAGAGAAGAAGTAAAGACGGTTTCGTAGTTGTCGGAAGATCAATCATTTAGGCGGAAGAATTCATCGGTTTACATCAAACCCTATCAACAAACCCGACTCAGGAGGTCAAGGGGGATGTTGGAAGTCAAGTCAAAGCAAAGGGAGATGAAGAGTTAGTCAAAAGCTTCCAGAAGACAACTTACCCGATCGGGTAAGTGGTGTACCCGATCGAGTATGTGTGCTGCTTCGAGCATTGCGGCTCCTTCATCCTATTTTTGACCTATGTATTTAATGCCCGACCTCTTCTCCACGAAACCCTAATACTATAAATAGATGTGCTAGCCCCTCATATCAAATCATCCATCTCTTCACACAACATCTCTTCTCTTCTTACATTTCTCTTTAGTTTAGTTCTTCTTCTTTCTTAGTTTAGTTTAGTTTAGTTTTAGTTTTCTCTAGTTTAGTTTAGTCTAGTTCTAAGTTTTCTTCAATTGTAGTTGTTCTAGTTGTAATTGGAATTCAAGTTTCCGGGTTTGCATTTCTTATTCAAGTTCTTATTCCATTTCAATCTTTGCTCATCCTTTTCGGTAATCTTTATTCTCGTCTTTACATTATAGTTTCATTTTCTTTTAGTATTTCCTTTATCATGTTTATTATTCTTTGTTTTATAATCTTAGTTTCCTTTTCATTGTTAATCATGCATAAGTAGTCACCCTTCTAGGGTGTAGGATAACCATGTTAGATTAATTAAAAGATGATAATTGGATAAAAGACATTGTGCCTTTAAAACGTTGTGTCTATGCATGTTTGGATTGTAACAATAGTTATCGATTTTTGGCCAAAATCATTTGACTAGTATGGAATTCTTTTCCAAGGTAGACATACGAGAATTGAATAGACAAAGCATGACATAGTGGATTAAGACCTAGTAAATCGCACTAAAAGCCTGCTAGACCATCTGATCTATGATTGTAATGAACACACCATTCTTACGAACACTCAATGAATTATTTGCATATCCCAATTCCAATTTCATCAATATGTTAATCTACATGTGCACTGAAACTATTCAGAAAAGACAACTAAACAATGACAAATTGAACTAAGGTTAAGACACTTGCAATTACTCTGTTTCTGTTTGAATTGATTGTTAAATGACAAGGATAGGACCTTAACCAAAGCACAAAGCCAATGATTGAGGGTTGAACCTTGATCCCAGCACACAGCTAAGGACCCAAGCTCACTTCCAAGCACAAAGCAAAGGAAGTTGTCTCAAGCACACAGCCAAGAGATTGCAACAGAAACAAGGTTTCAGTTTTATGTTTTACTTCAAATCTGATTTGTATTTCATTAGGTGAAGGCCTTATATAGGCAGCAAGGATACATCTCAGACGTTAGGATACATCTAGGGCCACAAAGGCTTACAAGATAAAACAAAATAACAGCTACAAACTTGCAGAATACTGACATAAAGTAGATAAAGCAGAAAAGCAGTTTCTAAAGGGACAATCTTCCTTAATTGTTTTGATCAGGTGTGTCTTGGATGAAGAGTGGACTTTCAAGTTTGGGTTTGTGAGCCAAACTGAAGTAGGATGGCTCCCAAAGATGTGCTGAAGGTCCCTCACGCATTGCTTGTTCAAAAGAGGAAGGTTGACAGTGACATATTAACTACTGCACAAAAGGCTGAAATCTGGACAGTCTGAAGTTGTCCCTAAGCTAACTCTTTGTGTGTTTGTTTCTTGGAAGGGAAGTCCTGGGGAAAGTTGTAGAGGACCTTCCCAAGACATAGGTTTGAGGGTTGGTTAGGCTTGTTTGATTGTGTGAGGCCCCCATGGACCCTGTTTAGAAAGGCTGTGATAGGCTGTTTTTGGCTGAGGGCTGTTTTTGTTGTGTTGGGTTTGTTGGGCTGTTGGTTGTGCCTTGTTGTGGCTTAGTCTTGGGAAGTGGATAGCTAGGCTTTGTTCTGGTTGTGGTGGTGTTGTCTTAGAAGGCTTGAAGTGGTTGTGGCTTGGACTGAATAGGACATTGTCATAACTGGTCATGGTGTTGTCTGAAAGGATGTTGTTGTCTTGAATGGTGTTGTTGTCTTGATGTTGAGTCTTGTCTTGAGCTCGTGTCTTGGCTTGGTCACATACTCCTGTTGCAACCTCCTTTTCTTGAAAAGGATTTGCCCTCAAATCTTCCTCACCTTCATCATCTGATTCACCATGGTAAGGACTCAGGTCTCCAACATTGAAAGTACCATGTACCCCATAGCTTCCTGGTAGATCCACCTTGTAAGCATTTGTGCCTATCTTCTCCAATATCTCAAATGGTCCATCAGCTCTTGGCATGAGCTTGTTTCTCCTCTTGTCTGGAAATCTCTCTTTTCTTAAATGCAACCATACAAGATCCCCTGCCTTGAACTCCCTTGCTTTCTTAGGTCCCTTGGACCTAGCCTTGTACAACTCATTGGACCTTTCAATCTGCTTCTTGACTTGCTCATGAATCTGTATCATTTGCTCAACTCTTTTCTTTGCATCATAGCTTGCCTTGTTTCCTTTGACTGGTGCTAGGTCTGTAGGCATGAGAGGATTAGTGCCATAAACTGTTTCAAAAGGACTTTTACCTGTGCTGCTGGAGGGAGCTCTGTTGAAGGCAAACTCAGCTTGTGCTAGCCTGAGGTCCCAATCTTTCAATGACTTAGAAACAATGCTCCTTAAGATCTTCCCTAGTGTTCTGTTAGTGACTTCTGTCTGCCCATCAGTTTGGGGATGGTGAGAAGTACTAAACAATAACCTGGTCTTCAATAGCTTCCACAAGGTTCTCCAGAAGTGGCTCATGAACTTTGTGTCTCTATCTGAGACAATGCTTCTAGGGACCCCATGTAACTTGACAACCTCCCTAAAGTATAGTTCAGCTACCCCCAAGGCATCCTCAGTCTTCTTACAAGCAATGAAATGTGCCATCTTGCTGAACCTATCTACAACCACCATGATTGAATCCTTTCCCCTTTGAGTTCTAGGTAAGGCTACAATGAAGTCCATACTGAGGTCTTCCCATGGCTTGTTGGGTACTGGAAGTGGTGTGTAAGGGCCTGCTTGAAAGTGTGCCTTGGCTAGTTGACAAGATCTGCATCTCTTGAGGGCATCTTGCACATCACTGAGCATCTTAGGCCAATAGAACTGATCTTGTAAGATGTCATAGGTCTTCTGTACCCCAAAGTGACCAGCAAGGCCATTGGAGTGAACCTCTTTGACCAGTAGTCCCCTATAAGGTCCCTTAGGCACACACAGTTTGTTCCCATAGAATAAGTATCCTTCTTGAGCTGTGTATTTGCTCCCTTTCTTGACTTGCCCTTCTTGATGTACCTCCCATTCATGCTTGAAGTCTGGGTCTTCTTGATAGAGCTCTTTCATAAATTCAAACCCCAACACCCTTTGCTCCATGAAGGTCAACATTACAGACCTTCTAGACAATGCATCAGCTACAACATTGTTCTTACCCTCTATATACTTGCTGGAGAATGAGAAGGATTGCAAGAACTCTACCCATTTGGCATGCCTGGGGTTGAGTTTGTGTTGTCCATTGATGTATTTGAGAGCCTCATGATCAGAATGAAGCACAAAAGGCTTAGGCTTCAAGTAGTGTCCCCAATGATTCAATGCCCTCACAATGGCATAAAATTCCTTGTCATATGTGGAATAGTTAAGCTTGGCCCCATTTAGCTTCTCACTGAAGTATGCCACAGGTTTCTTTTCTTGAGTAAGCACAGCTCCTATGCCAAGACCACTGGCATCACACTCTATCTCAAAGAGTTTGTTAAAATCTGGTAGAACCAATATTGGAGATTTACACAATAGCTCTTTGATCAGATTGAAGGACCTTTCAGCCTTCTCATTCCACTTGAACTCTCCCTTCTTCATGCACTCAGTAATAGGGGCCATGATTGAGCTAAACCCTTGTATGAACCTCCTATAGAAAGATGCCAACCCATGGAAACTTCTAACATCAGTAACAGTTTGGGGAATGGGCCATTCCTTGATTGCTTGCACCTTCTCAGGATCAACTGCTACTCCTTTCTTAGAGATGATGAACCCAAGGAAGTAAACCTCAGGCTGCATGAAGGTGCACTTCTCTAGCTTGCCATACAACTTGTTCTCTCTTAGGACCTCAAACAACAACTTCAGATGTTGCAAATGTTCTCCCTTAGTTGAGCTGTAAATAAGAATGTCATCAAAGTAAACCACTACACATTTGCCTAAGTAAGGCCTTAGGACTTCTGTCATCAACCTCATGAAGGTGCTAGGGGCATTAGACAACCCAAAAGGCATCACCAACCATTCATAGAGCCCATGTTTAGTCTTGAAAGCTGTCTTCCATTCATCCCCTGCTCTTATCCTCACTTGGTGGTAGCCCTGCCTCAGATCAATCTTAGTGAACACTTGAGCCCCACTTAGCTCATCCAGAATATCATTAAGTCTAGGTATGGGAAACCTATACTTGATGGTAATGTTGTTGATGGCCCTACTGTCAATGCACATACGCCAAGTCCCATCCTTTTTGGGCACAAGCAAGGCTGGTACAGCACAAGGACTGAGGGACTCTCTGACATAGCCCTTGTTGAGTAGTTCACCTGCTTGAAGTTGGAGCTCTTGTGTAGCCTTAGGGTCACTCCTGTAAGCTGGCTTGTTGGGTAAGATAGCTCCAGGCACTAGGTCAATGTGGTGCTCTATTCCTCTAAGTGGTGGCAGTCCACTAGGAAGCTCAGTAGGGAAGACATCACCATAACTTTCTAGGATAGATTTGACCTCTTCAGGGATATCAATGATACTCATCCCAGTCTCCTTGGCAAGCAATATGTATACAGGTTGTAGCTCACTTAGCTCTTGTGCTATTTCTGACTCACTTATCAACATGACTTCTTTGGAAGCCTCACTCATGGGGTTTGGGTTGATCTTTAAAGCAGGTGGTAAAGGTGCTAGGGTGATCTTCTTCTTCCCATACTTAAAGGTGTAGGTGTTGTCCCTCCCATGGTGTATGGCATCCCTATCAAACTCCCATGGTCTCCCAAGCAGAAGGTGACATGCATCCATAGGTAGAACATCACAAAGACTCTCATCCACATACCCTTTACCAATTGAGAAAGGTACAACACATTGTTTATCCACCTTGATCTCAGCCCCTTTGTTTAGCCATCTGAGTTTGTAAGGTAGGGGGTGGTCTTTGGTGGGTAGAGCTAGCTTGTCTATCAGTGTTTTGGAGGCCACATTAGTGCAGCTTCCCCCATCAATAATGAGGTTACATACTCTACCCTTGATGGTACATCTGGTCCTAAAGATCTGGTGTCTTTGGTCCTCTTCCAAAGGTTGTGGTTGAGTATGCATTACCCTCCATGTTACCAAACTTAACCCTGCATCAGGCTCTATCAACTCCTCACTAGCCTCTACCTCAGGCTCTTCCATCTCTTCATCACAGACCAACACTTCATCATCTCCCCAATGGATTACTTCTAGGGTACTCAGAGCCCTTTTAGATGGACATTCTCTAGCAAAATGTCCATACCCTTGACATTGAAAGCACTTTTTGAGAGGGGTAGTCTTCCTTTGGCCTGCCTCAACAGCCTTGCCTTTATCAAGGTTGAAAGGGGTCTTAACAGGAACCACAGGTTCTCCTATCTTGACTCCTACAAAAGGCTTGAAGGTGGGGGTTCTGGAAGGTGTCTTAGAAGCACTGGCCTTTCCTTTTCCCAATTTTTCTACCCTCAAAGACAAGTTGACAGCTTCCTCAAAGGAGTATATGTTTTGTAGCCTGACTTTACTAGCTATCCTTTCATCCAACCCCTCTAAGAACCTTGCTATCTTTTGTTCAGATTTCTCAACAACCTCACATTGCAAAGTGAGTTGTTCAAAGTCTCTTAGGTAGGACTCTAAAGGTCTTTGGTCTTGCTTTAGGTGAGTAAGCTTAATGAACATGTCTTGAGTGTAGTCCCTAGAGACAAACTTAGCTCTCATTTTCTTTTTCAGTTTGAGCCATGACTTTACAGGTTCTTTCCCTTCCCTAACCCTCAAGGTTTTCATGTTTTCATACCATAGTGAGGCATAGCCTTTTAGTTTCATGATAGCAACCTTAAAAGCCTTTCTATCAGTGTATCCTTTAAACTCAAAGACTCTTTCTACAGACCTTAGCCAATCTAAGAAATCATCAGGGTTCAAGCTACCTAGAAAGTCAGGAATCTCTACCTTGATATCTTTGTCTTGGTGTCTGAGAAGACTGTGATCTGAGCCATCTGAATCTGACATTTCAAACTGATCTACAGGTTGTCTCCTCCTTCCTCCACCTTGTGGGAAAGGTGCTCCTCTTCCTCGACCTCTGCCTCCCCTTGTATCATTGTTCTGTTGGCCCTCAAGGAGTTCATTGACAGATCTAGAGACCTCCATTACAGTTCTGACAAGACCTTGAACTGTGTTTTCAAGACCTGTGATTCTCTCTTCACTCATGGTTGTATTTTGTGTTTTTAATGTAGTTAGGTAGATGAACTCACAAACCAAAGCTCTGATAACCAATTTGCACTGAAACTATTCAGAAAAGACAACTAAACAATGACAAATTGAACTAAGGTTAAGACACTTGCAATTACTCTGTTTCTGTTTGAATTGATTGTTAAATGACAAGGATAGGACCTTAACCAAAGCACAAAGCCAATGATTGAGGGTTGAACCTTGATCCCAGCACACAGCTAAGGACCCAAGCTCACTTCCAAGCACAAAGCAAAGGAAGTTGTCTCAAGCACACAGCCAAGAGATTGCAACAGAAACAAGGTTTCAGTTTTATGTTTTACTTCAAATCTGATATGTATTTCATTAGGTGAAGGCCTTATATAGGCAGCAAGGATACATCTCAGACGTTAGGATACATCTAGGGCCACAAAGGCTTACAACATAAAACAAAATAACAGCTACAAACTTGCAGAATACTGACATAAAGTAGATAAAGCAGAAAAGCAGTTTCTAAAGGGACAATCTTCCTTAATTGTTTTGATCAGGTGTGTCTTGGATGAAGAGTGGACTTTCAAGTTTGGGTTTGTGAGCCAAACTGAAGTAGGATGGCTCCCAAAGATGTGCTGAAGGTCCCTCACGCATTGCTTGTTCAAAAGAGGAAGGTTGACAGTGACATATTAACTACTGCACAAAAGGCTGAAATCTGGACAGTCTGAAGTTGTCCCTAAGCTAACTCTTTGTGTGTTTGTTTCTTGGAAGGGAAGTCCTGGGGAAAGTTGTAGAGGACCTTCCCAAGACATAGGTTTGAGGGTTGGTTAGGCTTGTTTGATTGTGTGAGGCCCCCATGGACCCTGTTTAGAAAGGCTGTGATAGGCTGTTTTTGGCTGAGGGCTGTTTTTGTTGTGTTGGGTTTGTTGGGCTGTTGGCTGTGCCTTGTTGTGGCTTAGTCTTGGGAAGTGGATGGCTAGGCTTTGTTCTGGTTGTGGTGGTGTTGTCTTAGCAGGCTTGAAGTGGTTGTGGCTTGGACTGAATAGGACATTGTCATAACTGGTCATGGTGTTGTCTGAAAGGATGTTGTTGTCTTGAATGGTGTTGATGTCTTGATGTTGAGTCTTGTCTTGAGCTCGTGTCTTGGCTTGGTCACATACTCCTGTTGCAACATGTGTGAACCTACTTCCCTAGATTCTTTTCTTTATTGCATTGTTATTATTTAATAATTAGTGACAAACATTTGCCAATCGTCCAAGGTAGAGTTCTAACCACAACTATTCACAAGTATATCCCGTCTCCCCGAGATCGACCCCTTACTTCCCTAATTACATTAATTTGTTGTTAGCCTAGTCTGGGTTATTTATCTTTGATTGGGGTACGCGACAACCCGATCACAAGACTTGTCCATAAAGGACCTAAGCCACGACTCTTTCGGTAGAGTAGCGGAGGGTAAATCATTTTGTTGAATTGCTGTATTAGTCGACATTATGCAGATTTTATACTACAAACGAAAAAGAAGGAAATATTAACATTTATCGGAAAAATAAACCTGAAAAATCAAGTTATAAAAAAACGTTTATATAATGATCTCCCACTAAACTATATAAACAATTCCAAGATCCGTTTTTAATTAATCTTGGGCACGGTGAGCCGATACATCCCTTAATTAATTAAATTCGGTGAGTCAACTTTTGACTGATTCTACATCTAGAACTCTTGGTCGATAAATTTCTTAAATATATCTTTAGCCCCGGGACTGAGACTTGTCTCTGCATCCCGTTGAGTCCAACCAACTTTGACGCGTAATAACGTTTATTACCCTACTTACCCAATGTAAAAAGGGAACACTCCGCTGAGGCGAGCGTGGCCCTAATGAAGAAGGGATTTATAGGTGCTAATTATTGGTAAGGCTATATCTCAATTTTAAAAATGTGAGAGATCTTGTCAAAAAAATTATCTATCACTTTTTTAAGTGAACTAAATAGGTGAATAGTAGATGATTTAATGACAATAACAAAAAATAAAAAACGCACTAGACTTTGGCAATTTGGCATGGCGGAACAATGCAACAATTAACATGTAAATAAAACAATAAATATAAATCCTAATATGGCCACTTATCTTAGTTAATCTAATTAACTATTACATTAAGCTTTCCAAAATACAAATCTTCAATTTCTTGAAACCGTCTTTTAGATCACCTTTTCTTCGTCTTTTGGACCACCGTCTTCTCAAAAATAATTACATCATCTAATCCTATTATACAATTTCCTACTAATAAATGAAAATAATTAATTTCACAGACGGGCAATACGAGATTGCTTAATTACAAATTAAACTAGTATTCCCGTACATTTCGGGTAATACTAATTTCTAACTTGGCCATATTAGGTACAACATAATTCATCCAATGAATAAATAAAAATAACATGCTAATATGCAACATATTATTTACTATAAATAAACATGAAACATGCCAAATTGCCATTTTCATAATTAATCATATTAATAAAGCATTTCATTAATGGAATTTTAAACATTTTTAACCATTAAAAATTGTAAATCAACACTTAAACTTTATTTAAGTTCATACTAACATTCCAAACTGTTTTGGTACCTCAAAAATTAGTCTCCACTAATTTTTGAATAATATTAGCATGATTTGATCTATCTTGCTATTTATATCACAATTATCGCAACTTTTACGCCTTTATTTCGAAATAATCATATAAAATAATGAAAATTCAAAATAAATAATTGTAAATTTTCTGGAAAATTACCAGAATACTAAATGGACCAAAATAAAAATTTCATAAATTTTAAACCATTTTTCATAATTCATTCGCATGTTTATCGGTTTTCATGTAAAAACGACATAATCATGCCAATAAATTATCAAAAATATAAAATAATTTTAAAAATCAAAATTTTATGATTCTGGAACATTTCCAGGTCTGAAAAAAAAATTGGCCCATTTATTTTTCGGTCATTTTTAATCATAATATAGTCATTATTTAATGATATTTATCATATAAAACCAATAAATATGCAAAAATTAACAATTTAATTTCTGAATTTTACATATACTATGTAAAACATGCATGCATGAGTATATTAAGATTTAATCATCAGATTTAACATGCAAATATTTTAAATTAACAATTAACCCAAAATAATGCATTTTAAGACACTTTTAACCGAAAAATAAACTAAAAATAGCAAATTAACTCTAAAAATAATAAAATTCGACCAGAAACTTTTTGAGGTCAGTATGAACATGCATGGAAAAAATCAACTCATTTGAACCATTTTATCAATATTTAAGCAATTTATCATATAAATTGTCTTAAGTCGTATTAATAAACATGCATGCACAAAAGGCTCTGATACCAATTGTTAGTTATGAAAACTATATGTTTAGACTTTCTAATCATTATATTAAATTACCATAATTTAATTTATATGTGATCTAGTACATGCATGATAAAATAGTCCTTATTAAACAATAAATAAGAAGAAATTTCCTTACAAAGCTTTATGGAAAAGGTATACTACAACTTTTGTAGTTTTACAACCTGAATATAGAGCTCCTTAAACCTTAATCCAAAGTAGGATTACTCCTCCTTGTTGCACCCAAGGATTTGCCCCAAAATCCTAGTTTTATTAACTAGATAAAAACTAAGACTAACCCTTAATAATACTACAAATATTACTACTTATTAGTAATATAAGATGTATATTATATTTTGTGATTTTATGTGATGAAGATGATGATGTTGATGAAGAATAAGATGAACAATTCAACTTATTGTTCTAGGTTGAAAAAACCACCAAGTGCTTATAATGAATAATTTTTTTTCTTCTTAATTCATCAAATGTAGTGACCATAGTGTTGTGGTATTTATAGGTAAATTAGAGTAGTGGAAAATGATGTAAACATCCACTAATGAGTGGAAATATTGCCCAACACTCACCTAATTGTGATTGTGCATATTTCGGTCTATATGTGAGTGTTTGGGTCCATTTTTGACTTTTGATATTTGTCCCACAAATACTTATAAGTCAAATACTTAATTATCTCATATAATTAATTATTAATTGGACCATTTAACTATTATATGATACAAATAATTAAATAATATACACTTAATTTTTAAGTGATATTTGATCATTATATCAATATATAATGGGTCATTGGATACCCATTTTAGCTAATATTACAACTCCTTGTAGAATTTATTAGCTAAATACCACTACCTCACAATATATATAAATACCTCAAAGAATTTAGTAAATTAACTTTTAATAACTAAATTTCATTATATTTGATCATATCAAATAATTTTGGTCCGAGTTCAAAACTCGATCATCACATTAAAACTCACTTGACTAATCTTTAGTCAATATTAATAAGGGACTAACTGAAATGTATCTTTATACAATATCATTAGTTTTTCCATTGGGGTTCCTCCCTATAGGTGTGACCGAGAGGGATCAGTTGATTACCGCCGTCAAACGACAGTAACGTCTAACTCTAGTCAGCTGAGCGTTACCGATATACGTTAATCAACTGACAAGTATAAAATAAATATATATCCCAAATCTATTCCTTTTATGAGATTTAATAATGTAGACACACTATTGTGGAGGATACCTACTCCAACAGAAATTTCTACATGATGTGTGGGATTATTTCTGGGATGATCCATACTTGTTTAAGTCATGCGCAGACGGTCTCTTCAGACGGTGTATTCCGCAGTGGGAGATCAAAGCTATCCTAGAAGGCTATCATTCTGCCCCTTGTGGAGGTCACAACGGTCCATCGCGCACCGTGGCTAAGGTATTACAATCTGGTTTCTATTGGCCGACTCTCTTTGCTGACACTAAAGTTTTTTTGTTGCTAGCTGTGATGCTTGCCAGCGGACAGGAAACATATCAAAGAGACATGAGATGCCCCAAAACGGCATTTTAGAGGTCGAGATTTTCGATGTCTGGGGCATTGATTATCAAGGACTATTCCCGTCGAGTCTTGGTAACAGGTATATTCTGGTAGCTGTAGATTATGTGTCTAAATGGGTAGAAGCGATTGCTACTCCCAACTGTGATGCCAAGACCGTGATTAAGCTGTTTTGTAAGACCATTATCCCCCGTTTTGGTGTCCCTAGGGTTGTCATTAGTGATAGGGGTATGCATTTTAGGGAACATCAGCTAATGACCTTACTGTCTAAATATGGTGTGAAACACCGTAGGGGTTTGGGGTATCATCCTCAGACTAGTGGGCAGGTTGAAGTCTCTAATAGGGAACTAAAGGAGATTTTAGGTAAGGTTGTGTCTAAATCACGGAAGGATTGGAGTGCCAAACTGAATGACACATTATGGGCCTACAGGGCCGCATTTAAGACACCTATCGGTGCTTCACTGTATCGATTAGTGTATGGTAAGTCTTGTCATTTACCTGTTGAGCTAGAACATAAAGCCTGGTGGGCAGTCCGCCAACTTAATTATGATGCTAACTTGTGTGGTGAGAAACGTTTGTTGCAGCTAGATGCGCTAGCGGAATTCCATCTGAATGCCTATGATAGCTCGCGTATTTACAAAGAAAAGACCAAACGTTGGCACGACAAGAGAATCATACCTCGTGAGTTCCAAGTCGGGCAGAAGGTGTTGATATTCAATGCCCGACTGCGTTTATTCCCTGGTAAGCTGAAATCCAGGTGGAGCGGTCCGCACACAGTAACTGCTGTTACTCAGTTTGGATCCGTTGAGATAGAAGACTCCGAGGGTAACCGGTTTAAGGTTAATGGGCATCATGTGAAACATTACTATGGAGCTGACAGTGTCGTGGGTCGCGTCGAAGTGCTCTTCTTCGACGGAGACGAGGAGCTTGATGATTGAAGCTCAAGGGTCGTGCGGGACCTTATAAACCTGCGCTTATCGGGAGGCAACCCGATCTATTGTTTTGTTGTACCGTATTCAAAACTTTTTAGTAGTTTATTTCTGTTTTACTGTTCAAACAATTCCAATTGCGTAATTTCTTGCTTCTCGCAGTTTTGGCGTCACTTACTCTGAAATTTTTGTTCAATCGAGCAGCCTTTCCGGTCGATCGAACACTAAAGCCCCTCGATCGAGCACTCTGGTTGCTCGATCGAGTAATTCTGCGAAGAAACCTCTCGATCGAGCTGTTTTCCACTCGATTGAGAAGGATCCATCTCGTTTCCACTCGATCGAGTAGTGTTCTACTCGATCGAGTCCCTGGAGCACCTCCTTTTGGTTCGGTTTGGGGAAATCGGTTATACGCGCGTTCCTGTAAGTTTCCGACTCTCTCTAGTTTGCAATTCTTTTACTTTACTTTGTACAATGGGGACATTGTACGGTTTGGTTTGGGGAGGTTTTGCATCCATATCGTGTCTGCATTTCGCTTTTACTGCATTTTCGTAGACATTGTTAATTGATCAAGCCTGTCGCAAGCCCGATGCAAAGATAAATTACCCAGACTAGGCTAATAACAAATTAATGTAATTAGGGAAGTAAGGGTCGATCCTCAGGGAGATGGTATTTCCTATGGATTGTGAATCGTCTCACAATTGAGTTTTATCTAACAATTTTCTGGGTTTTGAGGTTTTGAATTCTAAACTAATAAAGAACATAAATAAGAGCAAACTAAAATGAAAACAATAAAGCAAATGATGATTTAACAATAATGAGAAGCATCTAGGGAAATAGGTTCACACATGTAGATTGACATATTGATGAAATTGGATTTAGGATATGCAAATAATTCATTGCGCGTTCGTAAGAATGGTGTGTTCATTACAATCATAGATAAGATGGTCTAGCAGGCTTTTTATGCGATTTACTAGGTCTTAATCCACTATGTCATGCTTTGTCTATTCAAATCTCGTATGTCTACCTTCGAAAGAATTCCATACTAGTTAATGATTGTGATCAAGAATCGTCAACTATCGTTAAAGTCCAAACATGCATAGACACAATGTTTTAAAAGCACAATTTCTTTTATCCAATTATCATCTTTTAATCAATCTAACATGGCTACCCTACACCCTAGAAAGGTGACTACTCACTCATGATTATGTTTATGTCTACGATGATATTAACAATGAAAGTTAAGATAGGCATATTGTTGGAGTAGGTGTCCTCCACAATAGTGCGCCACATAATAAATCTTATTATGGAATATAATTGGGATATTTATTGACTATATATATGATTAGTCAGTTGATTAACGTAAATCAATAACGGTTGGCTGACTAGAGTTTGACGTTATTGTCGTTTGACGGCGGTGATCAACTGATCCCTTTCGGTCACACCTAAAGGATGAAATCCAAATAGTAACTAATTATTTGTATACGATACAGTTAATTAGTACATTACATATATTCGATATGTACGAGAGTTAATTGTTAGAAATTGAGTTAAGAACTCAAATTCGATTAAACTTATTTTTCAATTATGCGATAATTGACTAATAAATTTATATCTTATTTTAATACGATTAAATAAGATTTAACTTAGTAATTAATCGTTAAATTACTAAATTAGTTGAGGTTTTGAGATAGAGGTAATTAGTTAATTATATTTACAAGGAGTTGTAAAATAAATTAACTAAGCATTGTGGGACCCATTATATATTGATATAATGGTAAAATATTACTTAAAATGTTAAGTACATATTATTTATTTAATTGAGTCATATAATTGTTATATGATCAAATTAACACTTAATTATACAAGATAATTAACCATATGATCAATAAGTATTTGTGAGACAAATATCAAAATATCAAAATGGACCTAACTAGACCAATTGGACCGGTTTTGGTAGTAGTTACATGGTGATGATTTTGTTCTTATTTTTACTCTTTAGTTACTTTTTGAAAGTGACATAACAAGTATAAAACAATCATCATCCTTTCTACAACACTCCACTCTAATGCATGCGATAAAATTAAGCAAAATAAGAGTCCTTTATGGACTAAAGTGACCGGCCAAATGGCCTTAAGAATGAACAAAAGTTGTTCATTTTATAACTTACTTCATTTTGTGCAATTGTCATACTTCTTTCTAAAATCCTTCTTCTCACTAAAACTCTCATATACTAATATTCACTAAGTATTACTAGTGTAGTAATATAGTCATAATATTAGTAGTATTATATCTATCTTATTATCTAGTTAATAATAAGGGTAGAGTAATTTCGGTGTCATCTTGGTGCAACTTGAGGAGGTCTTCTAGTTTAGGTTGGAGATTCTTGTTGTACATCCATATTTATAGCTCAAGACAACAAGGAAGGAGTTTCTGTTGTGCCCATATAATTTCCATATCAATGTGAGGAAATTCTCTTTAGTAACATGTCTTTATATTTGCATGCATGTTACATAGATCATTATAAACTAAATTATAAAGTAATTTAGTAAATAATTAGAGGAGTCTAATTAAGGTCTATGGACTTTCAATTGGTATCAGAGCCAGGTTGTAGCATGCATGTTCATTTTGGACATTTTTATTAAAGTTATAAGATAACTAATAAATCAAAGATTTTGAGTTAAAATACGATTCTGACGAAATTTTTTGGTGCATGTATACCTACTGACCTCAAAATGTTTTTGGTTAAATTTCGTGATTTTAGGGATTAATTTGCTATTTATTTTGATTTTTGGCGTTTAAACCGAGTTAACATGCATTTTATGAGTTAAAAGTTAACTAAAAATCGTTTCATGTTGATTCTGGCCATGAAATTTTAATATGATCTCACATGCATTTCTTACATATTGTATGTAAAATTTCGTGAATTTTACTTATGTATTGCATGTTCATTGATTTTTATACAATAAAAGTCGATAATATGAGATTATAATGTTCATAAAATTGAAACGTCCATTTCTGGTCTTGAAAATTTTTTTACATTTAACATTCTGATTTTGATACTCTTGGTGAAATTTCATAATTTGTTTCACTGTTTTACTATATCTAATGTTTTTATTTGATAAAACCATTAAATACAAAGCTATTTGTTCATAAAATTAATTTAAATTTTTTGAGCTAATGTTTTTCATTTTTATAGTTCCTGGAATTTTTCCAGAATGTACAAAATTTTTGGTTTCAATTTTATGATGTTTATATTTTATTTTGGTTTTATTTCATAATTGTTATGATTAAACCGTAATATTTAGCAAATGAAATCAAATCGATCTAATTAATGACCAACAAAATTAGTAGTGACTAATGTTGAGTTCTAAATCAGTTTAGTTAATTAGTTTGAATTTAAATGAGATTTAAAAGTTGATATTGATTTTTAATGGTTTTAAAAAATCAATGAAATCCCGGAAAGAAATCGATGCTACAATGAGATGAAGTGAACTGAGGCCGATTTTGGTGGCATGAATTTTGCAGCAATTTATTTATTTATGGTTGAATGAATGAATGTCATTTATTTAATAATTTATGCAAATTTTGTACCTAGTATGGCCTAGTTATTTTTTAATCGTTATTACCCGTAATGTAAGGGAATAACGGTTTGGTTGTAATTTATTGCGATCTCGTATCGCCGGTTTGTATAATTTAATAATTTTATTTCATAGAATAAATGTATAATAGGAATTTGTATATTTGTATATTTGTAATTATTTTTATGAAGACCGGTGACTCCCTCAAGACGGTGCCATTTTGGAAGGAGTTCCAAGTGAAGAGGCAAGGGACCAAGGAGTTGGTTTCCGAATTTGTAATTATCTAGTTAATTTGATTAGCTAGTGGCCAATACTAGATTTATTGTGCGTGGTTTGCTTGTCTTTATTTTTCGTCTCATGCCAAAATCGTCACACATGCAATTTTATTTCTCGATTGTGTCAAATCCAAAGTTATTCAAAATTCAACTACTTGTTTCTCTTAAGGGAATTAATAACAAAATTGACAAGATTCTCCATATTTAAAATTGAGATTAGGCCTTTACCCAATTAATAACACCTATGAATCCCGTGTTCATTAGGCTACCACGCTCGTGGGTCCCTTTTTACCTCGGGTAAGTAGGGTGATACGATCACAAGCTAAAATTGGATTGGACTCAACGAGATAAGCGTTATCTTGGGACTAGGAGATGGATTTAGTTGAAATCCGTCAACCAAGATTTCTAAAGGTAGAATTAGTCAAGTATTGACTTACCATTTTTTGATAAAGGTAGCATACGATGACTATTTTTGTCTAAAGATGGGTCTTGGAATCACTTATATAATTTCGTGAGGGGTCATTATATGAGTGACTTGTTTAAAATTGTTTTACAAGTAAATTATATTTAAACAATGAATGTTTATTTTCCGTTGAGATTTATTTTATTCGCGAAATGACAAATATTTTATCCTTCTACGAACTTGTAAATCCTTTCAATCGTGGAAAGGAGTTTCCATTATTTTATACGGTAGCATTTTAATTGCGATCTCCGTTTAAACCAACGTAGCTAAAGACAAAATGAATTTTATCTTTTGATCCTCATATTCACCATTGCAAATGTCTCTTATGAAGAGTAAATGAATAAGCCACACTTAGTCAAAAACGTTTTGATTTTTAGTGACGTCTTCTCATAACAATGGTACATCAAATTTTTGCTCCAAAGAAAATATTTGTATTTTGGTATGTCGTCATTATGCTCCTTATCGAGGCTTACCTCAAAAGAGGCCAAATCAGTTGGGACGACTAGGTTAATCGATTTATTTAAAAATCGTGAATAACCAAATACCGTAGTCACTTCATGAAAGGTTTATCCTTTTGAAGGTAAAACCATGAATGAAATGAAGAATAGTCTTCACAATAATTCTAATATACTTATCTAAGTAGATATTCATGAAAGTGAGTGGGAGCACTATGGATGATGTTTATATTCTTAATTGTTAAGACGAGGTTCAAGAGTAGGTTGGCACGAGTTTGGCACAAGGCAAGGGAAAAAGGCAAGACTATTTTGAATAGTAAAGTCAAAACCCAAGCAAGGTGTCGAACCCAACTTTTTGACGATTCTATTTTACAGTGTAGGACACAAGAAAAGAATCTGCCCCAAGTTTTCTAAAGAGTTAGAAATTGGGTGTACTATTTTCACCCATAATATCTATATGATCGACATTTATTTTGCTAAAATGCAAGTTTTGGGTATTAGATACCCATTATGGTTTTCATCGATGTATTCAATGCATATAATAATGATTCGTGCGACGACTAACCATGATTAAATGTCGACCTACAAGGGAAATATAACTATTGTAGTTTTATTTCTATAGAGACATATAAAAGTTATAATGTGATCAATCTAGTTTCGGATTTAGAGGTATACTTTAATAAACGTTATTATATTAATGACCTCTAAATAAAGAATATAGTATCCACTTTAGTGTACGACACAAGTGTTTCACTTTTGTGAATAGAACAAGCGTTGTATCTTTTTATACCTATACTTGGTCAATGGTTATACCATACCAATCAAAGGTAATTATATTCTTGACCTAAACTAGTAATTACTTGTCATATAGATTGTAAAGGCTCAAAATTGGTGACCCTAATCTAATCTTAATTCTGGATTGTGTAGCACATTAAGAGGCTAGTATTGACAACTATCCCATCTGATTTTGAATCTTATGGTGCGTGCGAATCTTGTATTCAAGGCAAGATGATTTGTGCCCTTTTTATTTAAAAGGAAATCGAACTAGTAAGTTATTGGCCCCATTACATAAAAATATGTGTAGTCCAATAACAAACACAACCAGAAATGGTAATGACTACTTCACTTTACTTACCGACGACTTAAGTAGATATTGTATTTGATTCTACTTAATGAGGAACTATGAGAAATCTTTGAAAAGTTCAAAGAGCTTCAATGTGAAGTAGTTAATCACCAAGAGTATTAGACAAGGACTTATGAGTAAATCATAACTATAAATATCTAAGTATTGACTTTGATTTTCACCAAAAGTATTGTGAAATAGTTTCACGAGTTAACTTTTCTAACACACATTATGAGATAAGGTGTTGTTGCATAGAGAAACAGAACCTTATACGATATGGTTTTGTCTTTGTCAAGTCAAAATGAGCCAATTGACTAACCTTGGGATCTTAATATTTTTGTCTGCTATTTCTTTTCCCACCATATCAAATCACATTTAAAACAGTCGGATTTTATTTCATATACGATATGGATAGGTAGCGTACCTAATTTATAAGTTATCCGAATGAAGCAAGTGCTCAACAATCCCACATTGACCACTAGAACAAAGCGTTTGTGACTCGTGATACTGTCTTTCAATAAAAATACGATTATTTCTTGATAAGACAGAGTGGGAGAAAATGTTTCAAGAGCCGCAAACTGAGCATATAGTCCGGAAAAAAGTTTTCCTCATTGCTTGTTCAGTAGTTGTTTCTTCGGAACCTAGGAGGTCAGGTGGAATTTTATCACTCCTTAATAGTGATGAATTCTAATATGTGACTTATAAAAGACTGTTTCTAGTCCCAACTTCTTGCTATGGCTTAGAGTCATACGATTCGTAATGGACTCCTTGCATGATGGTCAGGTATGTGACCTGATAAATTTTACCTGAAGAAGTACGACCTCTTCAATGTAAATTGATTTTTAAGATCGAAATTTGCATGGATGAACATTAAAATGTTTTCAAAGATAACTTGGTAGACAAAGAGTTTTGCACCAACCTTAATTCTTTGATCCATTCGAATATACTTAGCGATTACAGCATATCATAATAGTATGATGCCAACTGGATCTCAAGAACCACCTTCTTGAATACGATTCTAGAAGAGGTAGTATATTTTATATTCACCTGTGGGTTCGTAGAGATCCTAACTATCCTAAGTTAATTTGCAAGCTTAAGAGGATGTCTTAAGTAAGCACTAAAGAGTTGGAATTAGTGTGTCAATCCTGTCATAAAATATTTCTCGATATCTCGAGGAATTATGTTTATACATGAAGTTTAGTGGGAGTAATATGGTTTTCATCAGTCTTATATGTGGAGACATATTGATCATTTTAGATGATGGAAGATTTTGGAGAAGTAGAATACATCTTTTAGATATCTGGATTTATGGAGATAAATCTAAAAGGATATTAGCATTGAGTCAAAATTCTTATATTGATAAGATCTTTGACTAGTTCAAGGAAGTTGAACACATCATAATTGATTCCTTTTGCTTCCGCTGCGGGATCAATTATATACGCTGTGATGTATACTCAATCCGACATTTCGCATGCTTTGAGTATGACGAATCATTTGCAATCAAATCAAAGTGAGAGTCACTTGATAGCCATAAAGAACATCCTTAGTACTTGCAAAGGACTAAAAGATATGTTCCATGTGTTTGGAGTTTAAAATGAGTTGCGTGTAAGGGTTACACTGACTTCAGTTTCCAAACAGATCAAAGTGATTTGAAATCACGAGCTGGCTGTGTTTTATAGAAGATTTATCAGTTGGAAGAGTTCCAAGCAGAAAAGACTATTGGAAAGGTTCCAAGAAGGAGTGACATTTTAAAATATAAATGTCATGTATCCGCTGGAAATGTTCCAGGCAGTTTATCATTGCGGATTTCACAACGGAAATGGAGTACATTGCGTCATATGATGATGCATATGAAAGTAGCTTGGATTCGACAGTATTAGAGGGACTAGAAATAGTTCATATAGCTGTATATCCTATCCCATTATACTGGTAAAACAGTGGGAGCTACCTTTAGGCCAAGACTCCTAAGTCTAGATTCTAACCTAGACACGTACTCAGGAAGTTTTATGTAATATGAGATTACGTAGACAAAGAGAAATAGCAATCAGACCGATGGGAAAGATGCAAGTATTGCTAATCCATTAGCCATGCCTTTTGCAGGCTGAACATGATAGTCATGTCATTTCAATGGAGATTGAATATGTACCTGAATTGCTAGAGATTATGAGATATGAAATTATTGATAGCGTATCAATTTTTACAAATATTAGATGATCGCGTTCATTGTTAGAGTTTCATTAAAAACTCCTTATTTAGTTTGACTAAATTTTAATACTTTGTTTATCCGAATTGGTTGAAAGAAAAGTTGAACCCAATTCAAGTGAACAGAATGAACTTAGTGTTTTGTCCCTAGTCACTCATATGAGGTGACGTCTCGAAATGACTAGATTGTAAGTCGATCGATGGTTGGTTCAGCACCATGGGGTCATGGAGATGACTGGTCGTTTACATAGACAGACTGTATGACACTCTGTCGGACAGTGACATTGTAGAGACCCTTAAATCAATTATTTGATGCCTGGTCGTGGCAGGGTCTTCTATCTTATTCCTATAAGTCGATTCTTTTGACTGGCGACCGTCTATCTGAGTCGGTGCAGTTTCCGATTGGTTTTGGTTGATGTTCTAGGTCGTGCCGTAAAAGGAGGCCGATGGACTTCTTCTGGATCATGGTGATCTGCATCATACAGAGTAGATGGATCAACAGGAATTGTCCACCCACGTTGGGTAAAAACATCTTTAGGCCACTCGAGGAGAAGTTACTGTAAATGCGTGGCCACGCTCGGAAAGAGATCTATGGTAGATTTTCCGGTCAGACAGTTACTCTCCCTATCGAGAAAACCACTCTAGATATTGTCAATCGCAAGTGCGACCTGAAAGACACCTTGCGTTGAGTGGGAGATGTGATAAAGAGACAAGAGAATCGGTGACGCACACTTGTGTCAGACAAGTGGGAGATTGTTGGAGTAGGTGTCCTCCACAATAGTGCGCCACATAATAAATCTTATTATGGAATATAATTGGGATATTTATTGACTATATATATGATTAGTCAGTTGATTAACGTAAATCAATAACGGTTGGCTGACTAGAGTTTGACGTTATTGTCGTTTGACGGCGGTGATCAACTGATCCCTTTCGGTCACACCTAAAGGATGAAATCCAAATAGTAACTAATTATTTGTATACGATACAGTTAATTAGTACATTACATATATTCGATATGTACGAGAGTTAATTGTTAGAAATTGAGTTAAGAACTCAAATTCGATTAAACTTATTTTTCAATTATGCGATAATTGACTAATAAATTTATATCTTATTTTAATACGATTAAATAAGATTTAACTTAGTAATTAATCGTTAAATTACTAAATTAGTTGAGGTTTTGAGATAGAGGTAATTAGTTAATTATATTTACAAGGAGTTGTAAAATAAATTAACTAAGCATTGTGGGACCCATTATATATTGATATAATGGTAAAATATTACTTAAAATGTTAAGTACATATTATTTATTTAATTGGGTCATATAATTGTTATATGATCAAATTAACACTTAATTATACAAGATAATTAACCATATGATCAATAAGTATTTGTGAGACAATATCAAAAATCAAAATGGACCTAACTAGACCAATAGTGGCCGGTTATGATGTAGTTACAAGGGTGATGATTTTGTTCTTATTTTTACTCTTTAGTTACTTATTGAAAGTGACATAACAAGTAGAAATAATCATCATATATACTACAACACTCCACACAAATGCATGTGAACAAATCAAGCAAAATAAGAGTCCTTTATGGACTAAAGTGACCGGCCAAATGGCTTTAAAAATGGGCAATTGTGTTCATTTTTCACTTACTTCATTTTGTGCAATTGTCATACTTCTTTCTAAAATCCTTCTCTCACTAAAACTCTCATAATACTAATATTTACTAAGTATTACTAGTGTAGTAATATAGTCATAATATTAGTAGTATTATATCTATCTTATTATCTAGTTAATAATAAGGGTAGATTATTTGGGTTAATCTTGGTGCAACTTAGAGGAGATCTTCTACTTTGGAGATTGTTGGTGTTCATCCATATTTGTAGCTCAAGAACAACAAGAAGGAGTTCTTGTTGTGCCCTTATATTTTCCATATCAATGTGAGGAAATTTCTTCTCTTATATAAATGTCTTTATATTTGCATGCATGTTACATAGATCATTAAATACTAAATTAATAAGTAATTTAGTAAATAATTAGAGGAGTCTAATTAAGGTCTATTGACTTTCAACTACTCCTCGAGTGCCCTGAGAAATAACAAAACCTGATAAAGGGTTGGATATTTTCCTCAACTCGAATCCTGCAGATGTAAGCACAGTATGAAATGACCCAGTAAAAATCTGCTTGGCCTCCTGTTACGGTCGACCGTGAGAAAGAAACCAAAGTCACCCAAAAACTGCCTTAATCTCAAGAGACAGTCGATAGTCAAAAGAATCGACTCTAGGAACACTATGGACGTCCAAGCCACGACCTGGCACCGAATGTTGTTAAACATTTAGGACTCCATAACGTCGTCACGAATTACAATGTCCTACGAGGTATCCTTATAACTCGTATTTGTGATCGATCAGTCAACAGTTTGACTTATGGCTCGTTGAACCCACCATCAATCGACTTAACAATATAATAACCAGAGTTATCAGCTCATGTAGGCGATTACGGACCAAAACACATATAATGTTATTCAGTTCACTTTGTGGTGTTCAATGTTGTCCATACAATCCACATGAAAAACAAAATATGAAAACAATACAATGAAGTTATTATTAGTATATGAAAAAGATGTATCTAATTCATACAAACAGCTAATACAACTCAGGAACACGTTTAAATCCCATGGAAGTAACGTGCCCTACATGCTTATCATGTCTTAACGGTTTAGTGAGAGGATCTGCTATGTTATCATCCGTAGCAATCTTGTCTATCACTATCTCTTTTTGCTCCACGTAATCTCTGATCATGCGAGCCTTCCGAAGTACATGTCTAGATTTGTTGCTAGACTTAGGCTCCTTAGCCTGGAAGATGACACCTATATTATCACAATAGATGGTGATCGGGTCATTCGAACTAGGAACTATGGCAAGTCCTTGTAAGAATTGACGCATCCATATAGCTTCCTTTGCAGCCTCTGAAGCGGCATAGTACTCGGACTCAGTCGTAGAATCTGCTATAACACTCTGCTTGGAGCTTTTCCAGCTGACCACAGCGCCATTAAGAGTAAATACGAATCCAGACTGAGATTTCGAGTCATCCCGATCCGTTTGGAAGCTAGCATCTGCGTAACCGGTTGCGCAAAGCTCAGTCTGTCCTCCATAAGTCAATACCCAATCCTTAGTCCTCCGTAGGTACTTAAGGATATTTTTAACAGCCATCCAGTGTGTTTCACCTGGATTGCCTTGGTACCTGATACGGTTATCGCAACCCTATCAAAGATAAAACCTAACGGTCTCAACAAATGTAGTAGAGGCAGTCGGGTATCGAATCCACAGGGAGAAGGAATCCTATAACTTGCTAAGTTTGCCAAGGTAACACAACTGGGGGGTTTGTTTAAAAGATTTTCTAACACTACAAAAGGAAAGGGAAAGAGAAATAAAGAGAGAAAAAACAGGAAGAAAAAGAACTAGGATCGTCGGTTCCCCATGGCATCTAGGGTCAGGATAGAAATCAAAGTAGAATCTAAACAGGTTTGTGGGTAGTGAAAAGGTCCTCTCGGTCCGCTATTCGCCCTAAGATATACTAACTTAGCTCTCGCCCTCATTAGCATAATCCCAAAGTTCATCACTGATCTGTCCTCTTCCAATCTCTCGATCTAGGTCAAGGGGGTATCAAATCAATCAATTGAATGCGTCGACTCAAACAATTAAAAGCTATTAAATGTGATGATTGCTTCCAAAACTAATCTAAAGACTACTAATCAACTCATCTTATCTAAGCCACGGTTCCCCTAAATCCTAGCAAAGGAATTAGCTACACATAATAGAAAGAAGAACAACAACAATAACAAATAAGGAACAAAAAGACATAGATAAATAACTAATTAAATTCAAGAACAATAATACCGAATTGGAAAGAAGAAGAAAGTCAGAGGAAGCCCTCCAATTCAGATCCAAAAATCAACGGTCAAAAGTCAGTCTAGGGTAAAAAGTTGCTGTCTAGTCTAAAGTCTAGAGTAAGGAGAGATAATTCTATTGTTGCGTAGTTTCACCCTTAAGTACAATCATAGATTACAAGGCGTCCACACTAATTCACGAAGCCCATCATTATAGAACCACTCGGTCGAGTAGACATTGTTGTCCAGACCACTCGATCGAGTGGCCTCAGTGCTCGATCGAGTAATTGCCCAAATCCAGCAGCTCGATCGAGTGGATTTCTCACTCGATCGAGGTCTTCTAATCAAATCGTTGGTCGATCGAAGGCTTTTGTACTCGAACGAGAGTTTTGCTCACGGATTTCGTTCTTCCATTCCTTTAACACGGCTTCACGCATTCCGAGATGCCAAGATTCCTTTCCGACTCACTTATGCATGCTTGAGGAGCTACAAAATGGCTAGTTTTCTGTCATTCTGGTTTACATCTGCAAATATTACAAAGCAAACCAAAGTAGACTATTCGGGGGATATTTGTAGTGTAACACTACTAAATGACCATGGAAATGCGTGCAAATAGGGCCTAAAAGGTCTATATAAAATACACGCATCAAACTTCCCCAAACCAAACCTTTGCTTGTCCTCAAGCAAGAAAGGATGCAACAAACAAATGAAACAAACAAACTCCGGACTACCGCAAATCGCCTGCTTGAACCAATTTAATGCAACAGTCAAACTCAGCAATGATATCAAATGCAAACGAACTGAACCGTCGACCTTGCCAGACCATAAATGTCGGACTCTCGCGAGTCACTCTTCTCTCAGCAAGGCAAAGGGTAAGCAAGTTATGTGTAAGAGAGAGAGAAGGAGAAAATAGTCGCTCACCTAACTACGACCGTCGCGTTCATGCAATGCTAACTAATATGATAAATGATTCAGTTACCGTACACACGCACAACCACCATTCAAGGATTATCACACGCCGAATACTCGCAACATTTGGATAAGTGAGGTTATGGGTAAGAAGGGGCAAAGCGATAATGGAATAGAGGAGGTAAAGCGTCAAGCTAGCTACCTGATCTTAATCAAGTAACAAAAACCGTCTTTTTATCTCACAATGAAGCACACAGCCACGATTTGGCCAACAACTCACTAAAACCAACAGGATGGAGTGAAAACGAACTGGTTAGCTTATTCAGCTCTATCTGAACCCCCAAATGATATATGAATAAAGCACGGGAACAGAGATCAATTTCTTTTGTATTTTCTTTTTCTCTGACATATTTTTTTTATTTTCCTCTTTTATTTCATCAAAATTTCCAGCTAACATTTCCACGGAAACAATTTCAAATTCAATTCCCAATTTCTTCAGATACCAACTCCGTAGCAAGGATGCAAACAAAACTGATAAAATGAAGTAAATACCTCAACAACCACTACTAGACTAGCTCGACGCAAGGTAGGCTAAATTTAGGATGTAGATTGTGAGTCAACTGGCAGTTTTGGCTGAATGTGGAGTTTACTGGGTAATGAGAAAAAGGGAAATTGCAAGCATTCTCCAAACGTGTGATACCGACCACGAACCCGTACGTGCAGGCAATAAGAATCAGATTTCATATACATGCAATGCGGTGACATGAGGGAGTAACTACTCACAATCCTATATGAACTGGTCATAGATGTCACCAGTTTAAAAGCTCTAATCCTCAGAATATGTAAGTAGGTCGCCAACATGTCATGTCAAGTCTATTCGTTCAACATCGATTAACAGCAAATGATCATGCAAGAGATATTAACTGTGCAAGGCTTAAGTCGAGACTAGATGAAGAGTAGGAGAAAATCGTTCCGACTCGACTAAAATGCAAAAATAAACATGAAAATTGTTGAATTTTTTGGAATTTTTGAGTAATTAACAATGCATACGAAAATGTAGTAAAACGAAATGCAGACACGATATGGATGCAAAACCTAACTTCCCCAAACCAAACCGTACAATGTCCCCATTGTACAAAGTAAAGGAAAAAGAATTGCAACCTAGAGAGAAACGGGAACTTACAGGAATGCGTGTATGACCGACTTCCCCAAACCAGACCGGAATGATGTGCTCCAGGGAGTCGATCGAGTAGAAAACTACTCGATCTAGTGAAAGTGAGATGCAGCTTGCTCGATCGACTTGAAAACCAACTCGTCCGAGAGGGTTCCTTCGCAGGAGTTCTCGATCGAGTGACTTGAGTGCTCGATCGAGGGGTTATGATGCTCGATCGACTGAAATCCTGCTCGATCGAACAAATGCGTCAGAGCAATTAATACTAAAGCAGCGAAAAGCAAGAAAGGACGCAATTGTATTGTTTGAACAATAAAACAGAAATAAACTACTAAAAACTTAAGAAAACGATACAACAAAACAATGACAGATCGGGTTGCCTCCCGATAAGCGTAGGTTTATAAGGTCCCGCACGACCCTTGGAGCTTCAAAAATCAAGCTCCTCGTTTCCGTCGAAGAATAGCACTTCGACGCGACCCACAACACTGTCAGCTCCATAGTAATGTTTCACATGATGTCCATTAACCTTGAACCGTTGACCCTCGGAGTCTTCTATCTCAACGGATCCAAACTGAGTAACAGCAGTTACTGTGTACGGACCACTCCACCTGGATTTCAGCTTGCCAGGAAATAGACGCAGTCGGGCATTGAATAGTAACACCTTCTGCCCGACTTGGAACTCGCGAGGTATGATCCTCTTATCGTGCCAACGTTTGGTCTTTTCTTTGTAAATACGCGAGCTATCATAGGCATTCAGACGGAATTCGTCTAGCGCATCTAGCTGCAACAACCGTTTCTCACCACACAAGTTAGCATCATAATTAAGTTGGCGGACCGCCCACCAAGCTTTATGTTCTAGCTCAACAGGTAAATGACAGGACTTCCCGTACACCAATAGATACGGTGAGGTACCGATAGGTGTCTTAAATGCGGTCCTGTAGGCCCATAAAGTGTCCTCTAGTTTGGCACTCCAATCCTTCTGCGATTTAGACACAACCTTACTTAAAATCTCCTTTAGTTCCCTGTTAGAGACTTCAACCTGCCCACTAGTCTGAGGGTGATACCCTAAACCCCGACGATGTTTGACACCATGTTTAGACAGTAAGGTCGTTAGCTGCTGGTCCCTAAAATGCATACCCCTATCACTAATGACAACCCTAGGGACGCCAAAACGAGGGAAGATGGTCTTACGAAACAGCTTAATCACTGTCTTGGCATCACAGTTGGGAGTAGCAATCGCTTCTACCTATTTAGACACATAATCTACAGCTACCAGAATATACCTGTTACCAAGACTCGACGGGAATGGTCCTTGATAATCAATGCCCCAGACATCAAAAAGCTCGACCTCTAAAATGCCGTTTTGGGGCATCTCGTGTCTCTTAGATATGTTTCCTGTCCGCTGGCAAGCATCACAGCTAGCAACAAAAACTTTAGTGTCAGCAAAAAGAGTTGGCCAATAGAAACCAGACTGTAATACCTTAGCCACGGTGCGCGATGGACCGTGGTGACCTCCACAAGGGGAAGAATGGCAGTCTTCTAGGATTGCTTTGATTTCCCACTGTGGAACACACCGTCTGAAAAGACCGTCCGCGCATGACTTGAACAAGTATGGATCATCCCAGAAATAATCACGCACATCATGTAGAAACTTCTTCCGTTGCTGATAAGACATATCAGGTGGCAGCTTCTGGCTGACAATGTGATTGGCATAATCCTCTTGTCGCGTCAGACGCGAAAGATGATCCGCTACAACGTTCTCAGCTCCTTTCTTATCCCTGATTTCCAGATCAAACTCCTGGAGAAGGAGTATCCACCTCAGCAATCTGGGTTTAGCTTCCTTTTTGTTTAGAAGGTGTTTTAGCGCTCCATGATCTGTAAAAATAATGACTTTAGAACCCAACAGATATGATCTCAATTTATCAAGCGCATAAACTACAGCTAAAAGCTCTTTCTCTGTGGTAGCATATTTCACTTGAGCCTCATCCAGAGTTCGGCTCGCATAGTAAATAGCATTCAAAGCTTTATCTTTCCACTGGCCGAGCACCGCTACTAGTGCGTAATCGCTTGCATCGCACATAATCTCGATTGGCAGCGTCCAATCAGGAGGTTGAATGATGGGTGCAGAGACCAAAGCCTGTTTCAAAGTGTTAAAAGCAGAAAGACAATCATCAGTAAAATCGAAAGGAGCCTCTTTTAATAGCAACTGTGTAAGTGGTTTAGTAATTTTAGAGAAGTCCTTGATGAACCGGCGATAAAAACCGGCGTGACCAAGGAAACTCCTCACCCCCGTCACGTTAATAGCAGGGGGTAATTGCTGAATCACTTGCACCTTTGCTCTGTCTACCTCAATACCCCTATTCGAAACCAAGTGCCCAAGGACTACTCCCTCATTGACCATGAAATGTCACTTTTCCCAGTTCAGCACCAGATTAACCTCGATACAACGCTGCAAAACTTTGTCAAGGTTAGCTAAACATTTATCAAAATCATTCCCATAGACACTGAAGTCATCCATAAAGACTTCCATGATAGACTCTATATACTCAGAAAATATCCCCATCATGCACCTCTGAAAGGTAGCTGGGGCATTACACAAACCAAAAGGCATTCTACAATAAGCAAAAACACCCTTGGGGCAAGTAAAAGTAGTCTTTTCCTGATCATCTGGGTGAATAGGGATCTGGAAGAACCCTGAGTACCCATCCAGATAACAGAAAAACTCATGAGAAGCTAACCTCTCTATCATCTGATCAATGAAAGGAAGGGGGAAATGATCTTTCTTGGTGGCGGCATTTAACTGCCTATAGTCTATACACATCCGCCACCCGGTTACTAGTCGAGTAGGTATTAATTCATTCTTTTCATTTTAAACAACTGTAGTACCTCCTTTCTGATGGAGTAAGTGTCCTCAACAATAGTTCGATCACATAATTAAATCTCAATAATAAGAATACAAAGGGATGATGAATATTATAGTCAACTGGTCAACATAAATCGGTAACGATTGGCTCAATTGAGTTTGACGTTACTGTCGTATGACGGTGGTGATCAGTTGATCCCTTGAGGTCACACCTAAAGGACAATCCCCTAATCATGTACATTAATTAATTGTATAGTGATACAGATTAATTAATCCCTTAAAATGAACCAAGTTCAAATTGTGAGTGAGAAATATATCTTATTGTAATATGATTAAATAAGATTCATTTTAGTAATTTAATTGTTATATTACTAAGAATGCATTATGTTTATGAAACATTTGAGATAAGTTAATTTGGTTAATTATAATTACAAATTGTTGTAGATTATTTTAACCAAATATGAGAGGACCCATTTTATTTACATGTAATTATAAAATGTGACTTAAAATGTTAAGTCTAATTTATTTGTTATGAAATTACATTTAAATTGGTTAAATGCACATTTATAAGCCAAATTACATGTTATATGTCACATGTCACACTTGTGACAAATGACAAATTGCAAAAATAAAATGGACACCCATATTACATGGGTGAACCGGCTTTGGTTGTGTACCAAGAGGGTGATTATTTTTGTGTATTATTCTAATTGGAAATTAGACATAATCATACCCAAAACTATTACCAACACTCAACCTTTTTACATTGTTAAGAACAATTGGAAGTGACAACACCCCACCCATGTGGGGTGTGTGTGACCGGTTTTAACAAGCCAAAAGATGGCTTGTTTTTCCTCTTATTTATACAATACACTACCTCATATAATTCATTCATGCAAAAATCACTACTTCTCTCTACATTCTCACACTAAAAGAAAGCTTAAGAAGCATCACATTTCTAGTGTTCACTTACTAATAATATTACTAAGTGTAGTAATTAGATTATTAGTTATTTAAGGGATTTACTATTTTATACTAGTGTAGTATTTTAAATAGTGATTAAAGGGGTAGTCTTGGGTGAATCTAATAGGAGTGTTCTAACACTTAGAACTTGGAAGTTCATCCCTAACATTATAAGCTCAAGAACAAAGTAGGAAGGAGTCCTATTTTGTGCCCATTTTTGTCATAACATCAATGTAAGGAAAAGTTCTTCTTATCTTTGTCTTATTTTGTTATGCATGCATAAGATTTATTTAGTTTAAGAGTAAACTAAATGTATAATGATATTAGAAGTGTCTAATATCGAGTTTAAGAAACATACAAGCGGTATCAGAGCCAAGGTTATTGCATGCATAATCGATTTATAGTTTTTTCGAGTTATGGTAACTTAATGAAAACTAGTAATTTGTGTTTTATAAGATAAAATCACAAAGTTATTTGCATGTCAATATATTCTGGTCCTAATATGATTTTAGGTCATTTTGATGATTTATGGAAGTTTATAGAGCTCAAATATGATTTTTAGTATTTTTATTACATTTTAATGAGTAAAATGATGTTTAAAATGCTAAAAATAGTTAGACTTATCTTCTGACCTTGAAAGATTTACACAATATCACACATGCATTTTACTTACTTTATGTAAAATTTCGTGTGAAGTGGACGTATTTCATGTGATTTATGATTTTTATATGATAGAATGAAATAAATAAAGGTCAAATGGTTGAAAATACTTCCGCTTTGAATCTGACTATGAAATTTTAGTATGTTGTCACATGCATGTTTTCCTGTCAGGCTGGAAACGTTCAGACTGATGTGATTTGTCTAGCATGATTTATGGGTTTTTAATGTAAAAATGGCATAAATAGTGACTAATTTAGAAAATATACTTCCGATTTGAATCTGATGCTGAACTTTTAGTATGTTGTCACATGCATGTTTTTTGGGTATACTGGAAAATTTCAGACTTATGTGATTTGTCTTGCATGATTTATGAATTTTTAATGTAAAAATGGCATAAATAGTGACTAATTTAGAAAATATAGCTAAAATATTTTTCATGTCAAGAGAAAATTGTTCCTGGTTGCATAAATGTCCCAAATTTCAGATCTAAATTTGAAAATTTAATATGATTAATGTTTGCATGCTTTATGTATTTTATTTGATAAAACCGATAAAGCGCAACCATTTTTCTCAAAACCGATTCAAAATTTTTAAACCATGATTTTTGACATTATGAGTGTCATGTAAATGTTCCATAATGTACAAAAATTTAAAATTTTGAATTTTGAAATTATTGTAATTTAATTTGGATTTATTTGATTTAAATATGATTTTAAAGTCTAATTATGAGCAATTATACAACAACAAGTTGAATTATTGTCAAAATTGAGTGATGACTAATTTTTGAGGCCTAAATGAGTTGGGATAATTAACTTGGACTTAAATATGATT
>JAIUZE010073769.1:0-30393 GCA_022085475.1 Heliosperma pusillum | reverse complement strand
AACTCCAACATCAATTGAGCCAATCGTTACCGATTTATGTTGACCAGTTGACTATAATATTCATCATCCCTTTGTATTCTTATTATTGAGATTTAATTATGTGATCGCACTATTGTTGAGGACATTTACTCCAACAGAATTTCCTTTGAATATGAGTGAGTAGTAATCTTGCTAGGGTTAGGTGGGGGATTATGGGTTCTTGTATGGGTTAATGTGTTCTTGTTGGGGTTAATAGTTGATTATTGTCTAGTTTCCGTGCTATGCTTATAACATGTTTGATGAAATGCCTACTTAAGTTTGCATGAATCTTTCGTTTGTTTCGAATGCCATAAGATCGAAAGTCGTGGTTTTTCGTAGAACCGCTAGTTTGGCAAGCCGTATCTAGTGACGCGATAGCTAGTTAGAGTCGGTTTGAGGAGGAATTGTAAGAACGAAAGCCTCAATTCACTTTCCTAGACTAGATGACATTTCAACTATTAGACCCGGCTCTCTCACTCAACTTTACTACCCATATAAACCCACTCACCCTAGTTTTCCCTCTTATTTGAGAAAAATCCAATCTTTCTAGTCTTAGACTTCTTTTGTTGTTTTTATTTGCTTTTAATTGATGTTATTTAGTTTAGCCAACAAATCCAAACCCAAATTACTTTGTGACTTGCAAGAGACTTTAGTAGACTTTTAGATCATTTCTAGACAACTACCGTCCCTGAGATCGACATCCCTACTTCACAACTATTTTATACAACATCAAAATGGCGCCGTTGCCGGGGACGGTGTATGTTTAATTTGATTGTTTTTAGTTTGCTTTAGTTTTTTGCCTCTTGTCTTGAGAAACCTAGTTTCTCGAGGCATTCTCACCGTTTACATTTAGTTTTCTTGTATGCCCAGGCGAGCGCCCCCAAAGGATCAACCTCCAATCGATCCCGAGATCGAAAGGACCTTTAGGAGACTTCGCAAAGTCTTCAAAACCGCAAGTAGAAGTTCTTCAAATCCGATTACCACAACGGAGGAGCTTTTACCTTCAATTGAAGAAAGGGAAATTCGGGAAAGTAACGAGGTAGAAATTGAGCATCCAAGTGTAGAGAATTGGGAGGATTTTGGGCCGATTGCAGAATTTGTGAATCCTTTTGGAATCCCACCAACCATCCCACAAAACATCCAACCACCCACTCTCCTAAGAATGCCTAAATTCTCATCTCACTCCATTCCCACGGAAGATACTCTTCCAAACACCACCCCCGTACCACAAAATCTCACCGGAAATTTCATTGCTAAAACCGCTTTTATCCAATTGGTAGAGAGAAACCAATTTGGAGGTATGCCAAGTGAAGACCCTCATCTACACATGGAGACTTTTTGTGATTATTGTGATGCCGTTTCTCAAACGGGAGTGACTCAAGACCAAATCCGATGGGTCTTGTTTCCTTTCTCTCTTATTGGAGCGGCAAAACGATGGTTGAAGAGTCTTGATAGAGTTGCTCTAGGTATTGACTCATGGAAGAAGCTAGCTCTAGCTTTTTATCAAAAGTTCTATCCACCGGAAAAGACAAATATGTTGAGAGCTAAGATAACCGGATTCAAGCAAAGGGATGAAGAGTCACTCTATGAAGCTTGGGACCGATTCAAGGAGATTATTCGTTCTTGCCCTCACCATGGTTTGAGTGAGTGGTTCTTAGTACAACAATTTTGGAATGGACTTTATGAAGATGCTAGACGGAAGTAGATGATGCTCAAACTTGGGCAAGAATAGAGGAGATGACGGCCCATAACTCACAATTTAGTAGGCCAAGGCAAACTCCTAGGGGAAAGCATGAGGTGAGCTCCGTCACCCAAATGGGAGCCGACTTTGGAGCTCAACTTAGCTCTTATATGGAAGCAATAAACCTCAAAATGGGCCAACAAACGACTCTATTTCAACAAGCTCAAAGCTCATTAACTCAACCTCCTATGCAACAAGTGAATGCTATGGTGATGGCACCAAGCTTACCTCAAGGGGTTTGTGAATGTTGTGGAACATTTGGGCATGATCCTCAAGAATGTAGAGGATCCGTGGAGCAAGTGAATGCATTTCAATCTTATAGGCAAGGAACCCCCTACTCCAACATCTACAATGAGAACACAAAGAATCACCCAAATCTCTCATACAAAAGCCAAAATGTTCAAAACCCCCAACCACAACCATATGTTGCCCCACCCATGAGAAACAACCAACAAAACTTTCAAAGACAACAATACAATCAAAACCAACCTTCCTACAATCAACCACAATACAACCAAAATCAATACACCCCACCACCACAAAATCAACCTCCCATGCAACCACAAGTTGGGGATCCAAACTTGGACATTCACAAAGCGATTCTCCAATTTCAAAAAGATAACCAAGCCAAAGATATTATCATCAATAACATCCTTGCCCACAATAAAATGCTTGAAACTCAAGTGACCCAAATAGCCTTGGGGAGTTCCTCTAGGGGAAAGGGTCAATTACCTCCTCAAGGTAACCCACCTAGAAATGAAACCGCCAATGCCATACATTTGAGGTGTGGAAAGAGCTATGAGGGACCAAGAATGCTAATTGAAGATGATAATGGAGAGGGAGACAAAGTGGAAGATGATGGGCCAATTGAAATTGAGGTTGTTGAATTGGATGACAAGGAGGAAGAGTGCTCTTCAAGTGAGCAAGTTGTTGTTGAAAAGAATGATGATGTGATAACAACAAACAAGAAGGTTGAGGAGCCTATTGTGATAAGGCTACCTTTTCCTTATAGACAAGCCAAAACAAAACTTGATAAGCAACTAGGCAAGTTCATGGAAATTGTCAAGAACTTGGAGGTCTCCATTCCTTTCACCGACCTCATCACTCAAATCCCCGCCTATGCAAAATTTATGAAGGACATCCTTACAAGGAAGAAGTCATTGAGTGGAGTTGAAACCGTGGCATTCACCGGTGAATGTAGTGCATTTATACAAAACCCAACCCCTCCAAAATTGAAGGATCCGGGTAGTTTCTCCATCCCATGCACCATAGGCAACATTACCATTGACAAGGCCTTGTGTGATTTGGGAGCTAGTGTGAGTGTGATGCCATACTCTATTTGTGAGAAACTTGGCATGGGGGAACTTAAATGCACAAACATCACACTTCAAATGGCGGACCGATCTACAAAGCAACCTTTGGGTGTGTTGGAGGATGTCCTGGTTCAAATTGGGAAGTTTTTCATCCCGGTGGATTTCATTTTTCTTGATATGGCGGAGGATTCTCAAATCCCCATTATTCTCGGGAGGCCATTCTTGCACACCGCCGGAGCGGTGATTGATGTGAAACACGGAAGGCTAACCCTTGAAGTGGGAGATGAACAAATTACTTTCAACTTGCAAAATGCCATGAAAGCCCCCAATCTTGGAGAAGCATGCTATTTCATTGACATTATTGATGCCTTCGTTGAAGAAGTTACACCTAGCTTCTTTATGAGGGACCCTTTGGAGGCTATCTTGACTTTAGAGCCAAGGGATAGCATGGGGGAGCTACATGGGTTTGAGTTCGACTTACTTGAAGCAACTTTGGAGGGAGAAGAGCTTGATGAACAACAACTTCTAAGACTCGAGTCTATCATCCAAACTTCTTGTTCGGTAGACATTGAGGTAGAGGTACAAGCTCCTTCTCTTAAACCCCTTCCCTCTAACTTAGCATATGCTTATCTTGATGAGTCGAAGTGCAAACCGGTGATTGTAAATGCTAATCTTGATGATGATCAATTAAATGCATTGTTGTGTGTGTTGAGAAAACATGAGAAAGCTATAGGCTATAGCTTGGATGACTTGAAGGGGGTTAGCCCCGAATTGCGTATGCATAGAATTCATATGCAAGATGACCATGAGCCAAGAAGGCAACCCCAAAGAAGGCTAAACCCCACTTTGCAAGAGGTAGTCAAGGGAGAAGTCATGAAGCTACTAGATGCCGGGATCATCTACCCAATCTCTTACTTCGATTGGGTTAGCCCTGTGCAAGTGGTGCCAAAGAAAGGTGGCACCACGGTAGTGAAGAATGATAAAGATGAACTAGTGCCCACTAGGTTAGTGACGGGATGGAGAATGTGCATAGACTATAGGAGGTTGAATGCCTCAACAAGAAAGGATCATTCCCCCCTTCCCTTCATTGACCAACTCTTAGAGAGACTTGCCTAAAACAAGTATTTTTGCTATTTAGATGGATACTCGGGATTCTTCCAAATCCCAATTGACCCGATTGACCAATCTAAGACCACATTCACATGCCCTTATGGCACTTTTGCCTATAGGAGAATGCCTTTCGGCCTTTGCAATGCCCCGGCTACATTTCAACGATGCATGATGAGCATTTTTTCCGATTACATTGAATCTATCATGGAAGTTTTTATGGATGATTTTAGTGTATATGGGAAAGATTTTGATTTGTTCTTGCATAATTTGTCCTTGGTGTTGCAAAAATGTGAGGAAGTTAGTCTTGTTTTGAATTGGGAGAAGTGTCACTTCATGGTTAATGAAGGGGTAGTTCTCGGTCATCTTATTTCGGAAAAGGGTATCCAAGTTGATAGAGCAAAGGTGGAAGTGATTGAGCAATTACCCACACCTTCAAATCTCAAAGGGGTGAGAAGCTTCCTTGGTCATGCCGGCTTTTATCGCCGGTTCATCAAGGACTTCTCCAAAATTGCTAAACCACTTACACAACTTCTCCTCAAGGATACCCCTTTCCATTTTACTAATGAATGTGTTGAGTCATTTGCTAGGATAAAGGAAGCTCTTATTTCGGCTCTGGTCATGCAATCCCCGGATTGGGAATTGCCATTTGAGGTGATGTGTGACGCAAGCGATTATGCCGTTGGCGCGGTTCTTGGCCAACGGAAGGATAAAGCTTTGCATGCCATTTACTATTCTAGCAAGACCCTTGATGAGGCACAAGTCAACTATGCAACAACGGAAAAAGAGCTTCTTGCCATTGTTTTTGCTCTTGATAAGTTCCGTTCATATTTGATTGGCTCCAAAGTCATTGTGTATATGGACCATGCCGCACTCAAATATCTACTTGCCAAGAAAGAAGCTAAGCCCCGCCTCATTAGATGGATCCTTCTCTTACCAGAATTCGATTTGGAGATAAGAGATAAGAAGGGTGCGGAAAATGCGGTGGCAGACCACTTGTTCCGGCTATGCTATGATGGAAGTAAAGATGACATGCCTATCAACGATTCATTCCCGGATGATTTTCTCTTTGCAATTCATGAAACAATCCAAAATCAAGCACCTTGGTTTGCGGACTTTGCCAACTATATTGTGGGTGGTGTTCTTCCACCGGGCATCAACCACAATCAAAAGAAGAGGTTTTTATTTGAAGCTAAGAGATACTTTTGGGATGATCCTTTGTTGTTCAAGGAGTGCGGTGACGGGATGTATAGAAGATGTGTACCACAATGGGAGTATGAAGAAATCATGAAAGGATGCCACTCCTCTCCTTATGGAGGGCACCATGGGGCAAGCAAGACCGTTGCTAAAATACTTCAATCCGGGTTCTTTTGGCCCTCTATGTTCCATGATGATGTTAAGCACTTTGTCCAATGTTGCGATGCTTGTCAACGCACCGGCAACATTTCTTGGAGGAATGAGATGCCCCAAAGGGGGATTCTTGAGGTGGAAGTGTTTGATGTGTGGGGAATAGACTATCAAGGCCCCTTTATTTCTTCAAGAGGGAATAGGTACATTCTTGTGGCCGTAGACTACGTGTCCAAATGGGTGGAGGCGGTGGCTTCCCCTACCAACGATGCCAAAGTTGTCATCAATTTCCTAAAGAAGATCATTTTTCCCCGGTTTGGAGTACCTAGAGCTCTAATAAGTGATGGAGGAAAGCACTTTCATGAAAAACGACTTGACTCACTACTTCTTAAATATGGTGTTCATCACCGTACCGGTTTGGGGTATCATCCCCAAACAAGTGGGCAAGTCGAAATCTCCAACAAAGAAATCAAATCTATCCTTTAAAAAGTGGTCTCAAAGCACCGTAAAGATTGGAGTTCAAAGCTCGACGACACATTATGGGCATATAGGACGACATTCAAAACTCCTATTGGAATGTCGCCTTATAAGTTGGTGTATGACAAGTCTTGCCATTTGCCTATAGAGCTCGAATACAAGGCATATTGGGCAATCAAAGAACTAAATCTTGATGCAAAATTGAGCGGTAACAAGAGATTACTCCAATTACAAGAGCTTGAGGAGTTCCGGCTCAAATCTTATGAAAATGCCCAATCTTACAAGGAGAAGACCAAACTCATTCATGACAAAAAGATCCTCAAAAGAGATCTCCAATGCGGAGACAAGGTTCTTCTATTCAACTCAAGGTACAAGCTATTTCCCGGGAAGCTCAAATCCCGGTGGTCGGGACCATTCTTGATCACCGAGGTAGGGAAATATGGGGACTTCGATTTGGCAAGCAAGGATGGCCAAAGATTCAAAGTGAACGGGCAACGAATCAAGCTCTACAAGGAAGGTTCTCTCATCGGGGTAGTCGAGGCTTTGTATCTCAAGCCGACTACTCCTCATTAATCTTTGAACAAGAACGGGTTTTGTGAAGTCCCCAAAGAATCACAAATTTGTATATAATTCTAACTCATTTGACTTTTGTTCGATAGATATTAGTTTGCATGGAAATTGATTAAATTGACGATAATGAGGTCGAATTTTTGGTTTGGCTAATTGAATCATTAATTAAATCAATTTCCCGTTACTTAGTTAATTTTGTAATTTTTTAGTGCAATTTTTGTCGAAGAGAGTGTGAGGGAGGGATTTAATGTGTTTGTGATTGTTTTTGTAAGTTGAAATGAAAGAAACATAGCGGAATGCTAACGAAGAAGCGAGAAATCGAGCAAGGGGTGAAGATTTTGAAGCAAAAGGGTTGAAAAAGACGAGTCACGCTCGTGAGAGGGGCTTCACGCCCGTGAAAGTTGAAGCTAAGCAAAGGAATCACGAGAAATCAAGTTTCACGACCGTGAAACCCATCTCACGGTCGTGAAACAAGTTTCACGGTCGTGAAATATGCTTCACGGTCGTGAACCATACGAAAAACAATGCAGTAACCCTTCAACAACAAGTCACGGTCGTGACTTCAGTACTCACGGTCGTGACTTGCCTTTCACGGTCGTGAGTACCATTTCACGCCCGTGAAGCGCTATGGGCCGTGATTCTCAACTCTCATTCTTCTATCCTTTCTTATTTTCTTATCTTTCCTCATCTTTTCATTCAACCAAACACAAACACTATCTCACAAACATTCATCTCACTAAAAACACTCCAAACTCCCTCGAATCTTCACCAAACTCCCTCAAATCTCCCACAAATTGTCACAAAAAGCTTCCTTCTTCAATTAAGAACACATTGAGAACCATTTTTTTGCCTTACAAACACCAAAAAACCCAAAAAAATCGATTTTCAACCTTAGGTTTTCAAAAATCCGAAATTGAGATCTACTTTTTGGGTTAGTTTTTTTTTGCTTTCTACTCCAATAGAAAGTTGTTTTGGGGCCATTTGAAGGTTTTTCTAGTGTTCTTAATCGTTTTAGAAGCTTCCTTTTAGCAATTTGTTTTTTGGGAAAAAGCTTGCTTTAAGACAACAATGGCAGGACAAGGAAAAGGGAAAGCGGCGGCGGCAAAAACTACAAAGAGGAGGAGAGGCAGCGGGTCCACCAACCCGGACGCAAACGAAGATTTAGAGATTGAGCAACTTTCGGGTTTTCCGGAAGTCATCTTTGAGACGGATGCTCAAAGACAAGCCTTCGCTGCTATTCAAGGGTTGGAGATGGAACCCACTGTTTTTATGTGCCACGACATCATACGTCGTCTCGGCCTGACGGAAGCTATGAGGAATTTTTTCGCGGTCTCAGGTATGGCTACTTTGTACTCCATGCATGAGCTCTCCTACCGGAGTCTCACGCTGGAATTTCTAAGTAGTTTGAACAGTTTGGTAAATGCTGAGAATGTACCGTGTTTTAGTTTTCGTCTTGCTAATACTTCGCATGTTGTCCCTATGGTTGAATTTGCTGCTATCCTGGGGTTAGATTTCCCTTCTAGAAGGGATACTGTAAAGCCAAAGGGCTATGATTTGAGCCCGCTTTGGATGGCCTTAACCGGGAGGGTTTTGACCGATTTCCGTAGGAATTCGGCCCTCCTAATTCACCACCATGTGCCCCGTTTTTGGCACAGGTTAGTGTCTGGCACATTCCTAGGTCGGCAAGAGCCGAACAACCTCACCCAACTTGACTTGACCCTTTTAGAGTCGCACTTGAATGTGCAAGGGTCTAGGGATACCTTCACCTTCCCCATAATGAATGAAATCTATAGGAGGTGGAGGAAGTTGGGTAGGACCACCGTAGCACGTAGACAGACTTGGTCATGAGGGGTTTGGTTACATTTTTGGCTAAACACTTTGACCCTGATTTTAACAGTGACGGGACGTACGTGGCTTTGACTGGGGGGACACTTCTGGACGAGACTTCCCTAATCCACTCGAATTGGATTAGGCTTGAACGGGATAGGAGTTTTCTTTGGGTGATTAAGGGTGCAACCCCTTTTTACCTACCTTGTCATAGACTCCCACCTTTTTCACCTAGGGATAACACTATGGAGAGGCGACCCAGCTACCTGCTGCCAGTGACGATGGCAGGTGGTAGAGCCGCTTCTAGTGGTGCTAGGGAGGAGGGAGAGTCTTCCCAGCCTCGACCCCGACCCACATCTAGACCGAGTTAAAGTGCACCCCAGGTAACACTGCCTGTTCCCCCTTTCCCCCTACCACATTTGTAGTTTCCCTACCCCCCACCCAGTTACGTGAACTTTCCCCCCTACCCCTTTGACTGCCAAGGGTATGCTCACCCCGACCCTACCATCTCCCCCCAGGGCGACTACCTGACCGGTCTAATGCAGAACATGCATTTGAACATGCATGAAGACCGATTTAATAACTATTATGCCTCCTACCCGAACTTTTTTTTGCTGGCCAACCAAGGGTATATTGACCCTAACGGTTTGTTGCCAAGCTGGGCTCAACCCAATTTTTTGTTTCCCAACCATGGAAAGCGGGGAGGGGGAGGGGGCATGGAGACCGGGGGAGGCCAAGGGAATAGGGAAGAGGGTGGTGGTGGTGGTGGAGATGATGAGGATGAGGATGAGGATGTGATGGAGACCTTTTGAGAAGGTTTTTTTTGTTTTTGTTTGATAATTAGAAGAGTCGGAGTGGTGTCTAGGTGGCTTGTTTTGCATCTACCCCCTCCCCTCTAGTGTGTGTCTCCTCCTCTCCTCTCATTGATTGTTATGATTTGTTTCTCTAACTTGTAATTTTTGTGTTGTGTTGGTTGGCCTCAGCAACATTGGAGGCGGGTGTCCATCCCATCGGACACCAATATTTTGCTCCTACTTGAAAAATCCAAATTGACAAACAACCTTGCATTTAGCTATTCTCATGCATCACGTAGTTAGGTGTCATTTTTAGACTTTCCCGTGGTTGGTACCCCCATGAGGGGCATTGCTTTTATGCATTTTACCGCCACGACGATACTCCGATATGGCACACTAGACTTTCTTGTGGGAGGTACCCCCATGAGGGGCTTGCATTTATGCACCTTACCACCACAACGAGACTCTAGATTAGCATATAGTTTAGTTTGCATTTACTTAGATCATGCACTTGTATTATATCATTTTGCATTTAGTTTTAGGAATATTATTTAGTTCATGCATTTCATATAGATTGTTCATTTGCATAACTAACCCTCTTGTATATATTGTTCATATTGTGAATATTCATCAAAAATCAAAAATCCCAAAAACAAGTTTTTATTTTTCAAAATATTTAAAAACCCAAAAACATGTATTTATTTACTTTCAATAATCCTATTTCATACATTGAGGACAATGTTTGTTCCTATGTGGGGGATGGGAAACTATTTTCATAGTTTTTTATTTTCATAGTTTTGAAAAAAAAAAAAAATCCAAAAACATGTTTTATTTTGCATTTAAAATCATTCAAAAATCCAAAAAAATTGAAAAATTTGAAAAATCCTAAAAATTAGCTTGTTTATACCTTACTTTGTATATATTTGCATTGCTTTTTCTTTTAACCTCCATACATAGGTCCGCTACACATCGCTCAAGAGACTTATAGAAGGGATTAAGAAGACCGCCATGGTATGATCGTTCTTATTTCTTCCCCTTCTTTCTTTCTTTACTTCTTATCACATGAGGAGTTTGGAGGAATGGTTGATGATTGCGATGTTGATTTTGATGAATTGGCGGTTGTGTGACTTATGTGCTGTTAGGGGGTTTCATTAGATTAATTGTCACGTAGTTCACTAGAGCATTTGCATTAGTTTGTATATATGTTGCTAAATTCTAGATCATGGCAAATAGTTGCATTTAGGAAAACTTTTTGGAATGCCTAATTTGGAAATTGAACAAGCTTAAATAGACCCTTGTAGATACTCTTTTTGCTTAGCACTTTGCCTATTAAAATAAATTTTGAAACACCTTTTAATGTGTATTTTTAGTATAATTTTCGCACCGTTTCCTAGAGCCTAGTCAAGGGCTTGCATTTACCATCTTGACCATCCCCATGGTGTGAAAAATTCCTTGGTGAACGCTTTCCTAGGTGACTCTCGAGGCCTTGTAATTGTCCAATCATCACATTTCTCTACTTTTGACAAAAAGGAAATTTTTCCATCACTAGTCCAAAAATTGAGTTCAAACACAATTGAAAAGAAAAGCTTGAAATTTTGCAATTTGTTTGCCTTAGTCCTAGCTTAGAGAGTGCATATGGAGACTTCTAGGCTCTTCTAGAGTACCCTCAATACATATGGGGTCGCTCTCGATGTCGCTACGGCGAGGATTTGCCTATTGTTGGTCTCCGCCGCACATCTTTCGCTAGGCTACCTTGCTCTCAAAAGGCACCCAAATCAAGCACCAAAAAAATCAAAAACAAAAAGAAAGAAAAAGAAAAAGAAACAAAATAAGAACTCAAACATCTCGTTTCCTTACCTTTTTGATGATTACTCCTACGTTGCATGGCTAAGAGGGGACGACCCTTCCTTTCACTTAGGTGAGAGGCGGAATTCCGATCCTACAGTGTCTTATAACACCATGGGGCCCTCACTTTCCATCCCGCCTTTTTCACCCTTGACAAAGTTTTCTAGTGAACGTGAACGAATATACTAATTTTACACAATAAAGAGGTGATTTATTTCTATCTTTCTAGGCCTAGTTCTTTGTAAAATTAGTAATTACATAGGAATTTGCATGCTTGAGATTTTTCCATTTTAGATGAATCCCGGCGCATGGATGAGGCATGTTGCCATTTGCTTTTGTAGATGCATTCTCATTTGTTTTGTGTGCTTTATTGCCTAGAATGCATCGAAGTTTTGGCAAGACCCCACTTGCCTTGCAAGAAGGTGTCCTACCTCATGGATACCTTGTTGTGAGTTGAAGGGACGGAGCAAGGCCCGTTAATTGCCTTGTATCGGTTAGGTTTAGCGTAGTTAATTAAGGGTCTTGACTATTGTTCATCCTTACTCGGGACGAGTAAGGGTTTGGTTTGGGGAGATTTGATATAGTGTCATTTCACCCCACATTTTCACCCCTTTTCACCTCGTTTTGCCTGCCTTTAACGCTCCCTAAGAGCGTTTCTACGTGTCAAGGTAAGCGAGTCAAGGCAATTGAGGCGACTTCTACCTATTTTTGATCAACAAAGAAGAAGGTGAATCATTCGGAGGACCCACGGCATACCTTGGGGGCGCCACATACCCTTGGGGGCCCTACTCGACGCGCCAAAGCCCTCCCGAGTCAAGGCAAGCGAAACCGAGAAGGAAACAACAAAGTCAAGCGAAGGAAAAAGGGGAATGAGCATCTCACGGTCATGAAATGCATCTCACGGTCGTGAGATGCTTTACCAAAAAGATGGATTTTCGTGGATTTGGTCTCACGGCCGTGAAACTCATTTCACGGTCGTGAAACCTCAGTCACGGTCGTGAAATGCACTTCACGGTCGTGACTTGTCCGTGAAACTTGACCTTGCTCTGCCAATTCCTTCACGACCGTGACTTGGAGTTTCACGGTCGTGAGACGTGTTTCACGACCGTGAAACCCATTTCACGGTCGTGACTTTGTCAGTCCATGAAGCTTCTCGAGGCCCATCTTTCCTTCATTTTGTAAACCTATAAATAGACCCTCTCATGTAATTAAAGGGCACGAAACCCTAGATCTGAAACTTCCATAGAATTAGTGTTTAATCTTGTATTAATCCTCCTTAATTAAGCAAATTAGTCGGTTAATTAGTGATTTCGACTTGGTTTAGTGTATGAACTTGGGTTATATCCAAAGATTTGTGACGAAATCTTGGTATTTATATCAAAGTTCTAATCTTTCTCCAAGTTGGTATAATTTCTCTACTTAATCTTGCCTTTAATTAAGTTTTCATTTCAATTCTTGTTATCTACTTATTGTTAATTAGGAAAATGTTTATTTTTGTTGATTTCCTTTTGCAATCCTTAGTTAATGTTGAATTTCCTTTGAATATGAGTGAGTAGTAATCTTGCTAGGGTTATGTGGGGGATTATGGGTTCTTGTATGGGTTAATGTGTTCTTGTTGGGGTTAATAGTTGATTATTGTCTAGTTTCCGTGCTATGCTTATAACATGTTTGATGAAATGCCTACTTAAGTTTGCATGAATCTTTCGTTTGTTTCGAATGCCATAAGATCGAAAGTCGTGGTTTTTCGTATAACCGCTAGTTTGGCAAGCCGTATCTAGTGACGCGATAGCTAGTTAGAGTCGGTTTGAGGAGGAATTGTAAGAACGAAAGCCTCAATTCACTTTCCTAGACTAGATGACATTTCAACTATTAGACCCGGCTCTCTCACTCAACTTTACTACCCATATGAACCCACTCACCCTAGTTTTCCCTCTTATTTGAGAAAAATCCAATCTTTCTAGTCTTAGACTTCTTTTGTTGTTTTTATTTGCTTTTAATTGATGTTATTTAGTTTAGCCAACAAATCCAAACCCAAATTACTTTGTGACTTGCAAGAGACTTTAGTAGACTTTTAGATCATTTCTAGACAACTACCGTCCCTGAGATCGACATCCCTACTTCACAACTATTTTATACAACATCAAAGATAAAAATAAATTAAATGATGTACAGAAATTATTTTCGGTGCCCCCTTATATGAAATTTTGACGCCCGCCAATGTTGATATGGCGGAATCGAGGTGCAGGTAAGTGTGTTAAGGAATTATGAGGGGAAAATGTGTCTTATTAGCTTTGGGATAATGTGCCTTATATAGTTACATAACAATAACCGTGATATACACGGAATAACATAATAAGATTTACGTAATAATATATTCCTAATACCCCCTCAAACTGGAGCATGCAGATCAAGAGTGCCCTGCTTGCGAAGAAGAGCAAGAAATTGCGGAGCGCCCAATGCTTTGGTAAGAATATCCGCAAGTTGATCTTTAGTAGAGACATGGGACGTAACAATTAGCCCCCCGTGAATGGCATCGCGCACGAAATGAGAGTCGATTTCAATATGTTTCGTGCGCTCATGGAACATTGGATTACTGGCAAGTTGTAAAGCGGACTGGGTATCGGAAAACACGGTCATGGGTCGAGATAACGTTACTCCAAAATCAGAGAGGAGCCCTTTGATCCATTTCAACTCACAAACTAGATTGGCCATAGACCTGTACTCTACTTCCGCGGAGGAGAGAGACACCGTGTTTTATTTGCGGGTCTTCCACGAAATAGGAGAGCCACCAAGAAAAATATACCAACCTGTGACAGAGCGTTGGGAAAGCGAGCACGCACCGCAATCCGAATCACATTATCCGGAAATTGTAAGATCACTATCAGGCCGCAATAAACGTCCTTGACCCGGACTACCTTTGAGATAGCGAACCACGCGTAATGCAGCCGCCATATGTTCGGTATGAGGTTGATGCATAAAACTAGAAAGAATATGAACGACATACGACAAATCCGGACGAATGACAAGGAGGTACACCAACCGGCCAACAAGGCGTCTATAGGATTCGACATCCTTGAGTACTTCACCTGTAGCCTCATCCAACTTGTGGTGTTGCTCGATTGGCGTAGTAGCAGGCTTGGAGCCAAGTAACCCGGTTTCAGAAATAGTGTCAAGGGCATATTTACGTTGAGATATATAAAGACCTTCAACACTTCGAGAAACTTCGAGTCCCAGAAAATATTTCAACACACCCAAATCCTTCATATGAAAACAAGTCTCCAAATATTCCTTTGAAAAGTTAAGAACGATTAACACCTAAGAGGGGGAGGGGGTGAATTAGGTGTACTTTTAAAAAATTTCTACTTAACTTGGTTATTTGATAACACAAGCAAGAACAATTAAGTACGAGACTTGAGAAGCTTAATTGAATTTAAGTTCACAAGAAGTAACCGTAGATCTGAGTCACAGTATGAAGGACTGTGACACAGACAAAGCAGCGAGATATGCAATACGTCACAGTATGGAAGACTGTGGCGCAGGCAAAATAACGAGATGAGTAGTAAGTAAATAATAAGCAACGGAATGCGAAAGTAAATGAACAAACAAGACGATGTTTTTAAATTGGTTCAGCTTCTACTCCGAAGCCTACGTCCAATGTTATTTTATTGCTTGTTTAGAAATTTACTCAAACTTACTAAACCCCTTACAATGAAAATAACTCCCCAACCAACCCCGGTTGCACTCAAACTTAAAGCTACTCCGCTTCAAGAGTTTATGTGTTCTATCTCACAGGTTTACAGAGTCTTTAATCTCAATCGTTCACTTAATGAACATGGAGATCACAATTAAGACCTAAACACGAGATCATGGAACAAACTTAGATGTCACAGTGCAGCGAACTGATACACGGAGAATTACAGCTCTTTTGAAAAACGATTTGAAGACTTTAAAACTTAAAAACAATTTTGCAAACACTTGAAAACAAAGCTTTAAACTCAGAAATAATTTGCAAAAGTTTCTCAATAAATGCTCTTAAAAGTCTTAACAATAAATGAGAAATAAGGAGGTTATTTATAGAAGAAAAAGTGTGTGAAAGATTATAATCATATTTCAAAAGAAATAATCAGATTTGTATGCTTAAGAAATCTTTCCATTTGCAAAGTAAAGAATATCTTCCATAAAGTTTTATGGGAGATAAATGTTTCTATAAAAAATTTGGTAATTATTATCTTCCATAAATCTTTAGGAAATAAAATATTATCTTCCATAAATCTTGGGAAATAGTATTTCAATAAAATTACCTTTAACATCCAAATACACTTCTCTTGTTTTTCTAATTTAGAGTAAGTCAATCTTTTGAAAATAAGAATTCTTTATAAAGATCAACACGTTTCATATTTTCGAAAATTCTCCTTTGTTGTATCAGAAACCACAGTGACTTGCACTGTTGCATGGTTTTGCAGTCACTTGACAAACTAAGAATGTTACACTACCTCGTTTACAACATTTGACTTAGGCTAGGGCTTTCTTCATCTTTGATCATCCTTGCTTGCACCATCCTTGAGAAATAATTGAGAGCTTCAAATGCTATAAATCATAACTAAGAAGCAAACCATTAAATGACAATGAAACTTGGCATCATCAACCAAGTGTGGTTCTAACAAATTCCCCCTTTGATGATGGCAAGTTTTAATAATGTGTGAAGTTCCCCCTTAGCCCATGATTGTCGAACTTTAAGCATTCAATATAAGATATAATTAAACATGATCAAGGTTTGAAGGGTCAATCTACATTAGCCTAAGTAGAGCATTCAATCATGAGGCAAAACATGTTACGGTGAACGCTAGCCTAAGAGTTAAAGGATCACACACTTACACAGTTAAAATACTTCCCCCTCTTGACATCATCAAGAGAAGAACAACACAAATGACGCACACAGTTGAAGTAGTTCAACAACACACAAAGCATATGTTCAAAGGACAAAAACAAGTACGGTTTGCAGAAGAATTTATTAAACATTAAGCCAACATGGATTAAGATAAGGAATAGGGAGGCTAGGAAGGGTTTTATGGTTAATGATAGCTGAAAAGGTAGCAGATGCAACAGCCACGTGCACTGTGGCATAAAACAGAATCATCTTTTCCTCAATATCATCAAGATCCATGACAATAACACTCTTCTTCCTTGAATACCTCTGCTTCTTTGAAGGCTTTGAGTTAGAAACTCTTTTCATTTTCTGAATTAGAAGCAAACATCAAAAGGGTTGGATTATCATCATTTTTATGGACTACACACAACCCCAACATTTTGATCATTTCCTTTTCTTGTTCAATCACACTTTCCTCTTTGATATGTACTTTCTTTTGAATTTTCTCAACCTCTTTTTCAACCTCCACTTCAATTTCTTTTTCTTTTTCTTTCCAATTTTTTTTCTTTTTTTTTCTTTTTCTTTTTGATACAGTGGCCTTGACTGTGACAGATATGAAGGACATGCTACATTGAATTTTTTTTTTTTTTGAACAAATGTACTTCCCAACTTTTGGATGTGGCAGCGGATTTGGCAGGAGAAGACATTTATTTCTTTGATCGAACTCGTTGATTTGAATCATAAGAACTTGGAAAGCTTTTGAGTTCTCGGTTTATGGTGGTTGTAGGAGGCATTTTGAGTGATTTTGGTTTTGACGGTTCACTTTGAGAGGGTTAATATTGTGATGAATGTGTTGAGTGGCTCAATGCAAAATCAATTCAAATGCAAGCATACTTATTCATATTCTTGGACCATATTTTTGCATGTAGTGAACTAAGCTACAACTAGAATAATCATATGAATGTTCTCAACTCTAGTCAATCATTTAGGAAAATAAAATAACTAGAATCACATGTCACCCAATAAACCAATTTCCAACCGAAGTTTTACGAATTGTTCTCTTTCTAGCGGTTTTGTAAAAATGTCTGCAACTTGATTTTTGGTTCTACAAAAGCTAAGGCAAATATTTCCTTTCTCGACTTGATCACGTAAAAAATGATGCCTTATCTCGATATGTTTAGTTCGTGAATGTTGTATGGGGTTCTTTGAAATGTTAATTGCACTAGTGTTATCACAAAATATAGGAGTTGTTTCGAAGATAATACCGTAGTCATGCAATTGTTGTCGAACCCAAAGAATCTGCGTGCAACAGAGCGCTGCACTGATGTATTCACTTTCAGCCGTGGATAGTGCGACGGTGTTTTGCTTCTTGGAGGCCCATGAGATGAGGCAAGGACCCAAGAAAGTGGCAATACCCGAAGTGCTCTTCCTATCCACCACACAACCCGCATAGTCCGCATCGGAAAAACCTACAAGATCAAGATCATAATAAGATGGATACCAAAGAAATAGGTTTTGTGTTCCAACCAAGTACCTAAAAATCCTTTTAACGGCTTTGAAATGTGATTCCTTAGGATTTGATTGGAAGCGGGCACACAAGCATACACTAAATTGTATGTCGGGTCGACTAGCGGTTAGGGAACTTTAAACGACACCCTTAACCCATTTCAGCAGTAGAAGCGGTGGGGCCAGCAGCTGCCCCTGGTACAGCAGGAGACGACGTAGCAGCAGAGGAGGCGTCCGTGCTACTAGCAGAAGCATCACTGGCAGCAGCAGCGAGACCAACAACTTCGGGAGGTGTGTCAGTACCATAAGCCGAATTCGTCCCATTAAAAGGCTCATTAGCAAATACCGTATCAGTGGCAGAGTCCATATTCTGTGGGGCCGAAGCATTTACAGCAGCAAAAGGGAAAATTCCTTCATGAAAAATGACATCACGAGAGACATAAAAGGATTTCGTTTCAAGATCGTAAAGTTTCCAACCTTTTTTACTATGTGGATACCCGACAAAAATACTTCTCCGACTCCGTTTTTCAAACTATCACCATGGGTATTTTGATTATGAGCATAGGAGAGACATCCAAAAACACGCAAATTATCATAGGAAGGAGCAACACCATAAAGGCACACATACGGAGTCAAATTATTTAGCAAAAGAGACGGTGTCCTATTAATCAAATAAGCAGCAGATAAAATGCATTCGCCCCAAAAACATTTCGGTAGGGTAGCTTGAAAGCGTAGAGCCCGGGCTACATTCAAAATTTATAACCGGCCATTCTGTTGAGGTGTGCCAACGAAAGAGGTTTCAAACTTTATGCCATTTTTGAAAAAATAACCGGCCATACTATTGAATTCTGTGCCATTATCACTCCGTACATTCTTAATAACTTTGAGTATGGACCATGTGAATAAAACTCATGAACATGTCGGTCATTTCAGTTTTATCAAGCAATAAATAGAGCCATGTTGCACGAGAATAGTCATCCACTATCGTCAAAAAATATTTCGCACCACACGAAGAAGCTATACGATATGGCCCCCAAGGTAAGCTGAGAGACAGATATCAAATTGCATTTTAAAGTTGGAACGAATAAAACACAGCGGAGAGTAAGAAACTCATTAATATAAACAGAACCCATTACGAAATACACGACCTGCTGGCCATTCGGAAGACCAACAACTCGGCCAGGTATTAGGATTTGATCCTCCAAACATGACAAAGTACCAGTGACATGATGGGAGGCGGCCGTATCAATTATCCAATTACACATACCGCTTAGACGATCCGAGGAAAGCAAAGAGTGAGCAGAGGCAGTCGTTATAACCGCATTAGCGTGAACAACCGGGTCCGCAGCAGCACCAGAACTAGTCAGACCAGAAGTACCCGAGCCTCCCCCTTGCGTCATACCCGAACCACGCGCATTCCGAGCCCTGTAACGTTTGTATTCAGCCAGTGTGCCCTATCACCCCACCACTCGGGAAAACGCATGGTTTTAAAGAAGCATTTAGACGCCTCATGACCACGGGTTTCACAAGAGGAACAAAACAGGACACGTCTTTCGTTACGTTTTTTTATCGCGAAGAGCACGCCAGTCATTATTAGCATTTGGTGTAGCAAAAATAGCAACCTCAGACACATCGGGTTGAGTCTCAGCACGTAAACGTTCTTCTTGAAGAACAAGATTATAAGCATGACTAAGTGCGGGTAGGGGATCCAATTGAAACTGAGAAGAGCGGATATTATCGTAAAGAGTATGATCAAGACCCATGAAGAATTGATGTAAACGTTCATTGTCTTGTCGTTGAATAGCCGCGGGTCCTATGCCACATTCGCACTTACCACACTTACACGCAAACGGCGGTTCGTGCTTGACGATGGAGTCCCAAAGGGTCTTTAGCTTTCCGAAATAAGAAGTGACGTCCATGCCTTTACCCTGTTTACAATTGTTTAACTGAGTTTTGAGATTGTGGATCATCGTACCGTCATCAACCGCGTAGTGGGCTTTGATCTCCAACCATAGAACCGACGCATCATCGGGGTAGGAGATATTATCAAGTAGGTTGAGATCAATCATGTTTCTGATCCATTGAATTATGGTACAATTAACCACGACCCAGTTGTCGAGTTCGAAAGCATCAGTGGGTTTCTTAATTGTCCCATCGATAAACCCGAACTTGCGGCGAGACTTAAGAGAAAACGTCATTGATTTTTGCCAAGCGTCGTAATTGTCACGACGGAGAACGATGTTTGAAACCTTAGCGCCCGGAACATCATGGGAGCCGAGGTAGTAAGGGCTAAGAGGGATCGATTTTTTGAGGGGCATCAGAGTCATCTCGGGCCATGGCTGCGGAAGGAAGGAGTTTTGTGAAAAAAAATTAGGTTAAGGAATTTGAAGAGAAAGGGAAATCCTGATACCATGTTAAGGAATTATGAGGGAAAAATGTGTCTTATTAGCTTTGGCATAATGTGCCTTATATAGTTACATAACAATAACCTTGATATACACGGAATAACATAATAAGATTTAGTAATAATATATTCCTAATAAAGTGCAACAATTTTTGAGAGACAGAGAGGGAATATCCATTTATGCTCTATATACCATGTAAAAGTTTTTAAAATTATTTGATAATGGCAAGCATATCAGAACAAAGTGATGCACGTAATACAATTCTCGTGATTGCACAATACTAGCCTGGGAACATGGAGGACATTAAGGAATATGGACAAATATAACAGCTGCAACTACAGTTGTAATACTACAAAAATGATTGAAGCATCTTTGATTTTGTGTTTATAGTGAGATATACTCTCTGTATTTACTACACTTACAAATACACTATGCGATATCTGCTTGTATATATATAATTGCTTGCAAATTTCACAGTTTTACACCAAATGTTTTACCTTTGAACAATTTTACCAAGCATCCAAGTCTTAAACAAGCGAGGTAGCTAGATATTATAAACAACAACGTTCATGGCATTTCTTCTCGTTAACTTCTTTTTCATGAAGGTAAAAACCTGTAAATCCCATGGCAGAGTCTGGAACCCTACTGACGACAAAATACTCGGCCATAGGATTAATGGGTTAGTACAACTCAAGAGCATGTAACACGAGCGTTAGACTAAAAATCCCATGGTTTGATGTTTAAGCTCCCTATTCTTTTCCCACCACATACAATTTAGCTGTCTGCATCCCTTTTACAATAAGAAACTCATGAACCTCAGCCAAGGGTTAGGAAAGCCCGGCTTCGTTTCCTTTTCTGCTTGCTTTGAGCAAGACGATGAAGTTGCTCCACCGTTGTTACAGCTATCGTTTGGTGCTTGAGATGCCATCTCTTTCCTTTTGCACATGAAGAAGCTTCTTGACCCTAACGTTGCCAGCTTTTCCTCCCTGTCCAAACCTAAACCCGTCATGATATAAACGTTAGTCCAACAGTCCAATTCGAAGTACGATAACCGTCACTCATAACAGTATAACACATTATACTCAAAACATTATTTCCATTAAGGTATTCTACAATTAGTATAGTTTTATGAAAACCGTCTAAACAAAAACAATTCTACGATCCGATCCTAACAATTCAATTCTAGAAAGCTCGTCTATCCAAAGTAGGATCTCGATCCTAACAACATTACATTTATAGTGATCTAAAGTATAAGAAAATCACATTTTGTATAAAGTAATCGGAAGTAATGGTTTCTGGTCTTTTGTGGTTAAAAAAAGATGTGGAAATCAGAGCGGAGATAATCCTATTATTATTATTATAATAAATCATGAAATCAGAACAAAATAAACTTGAAAAGATTGGATTCTCCGGAAGATTTTCTAACATTAATTTTCAATTATTAAACAAGTTAAATTGATCATGAGCATACAATTTCTGGTCATCTTACGGTGGCTACAGCTACCAGTTTTCTCATTTTCAGGCTCGCAATCATGCATTACTTATACAGTAACAACAATCTGTTATGACAGAAACGAAAAAGAACAAATAAAGAACAGTAAAGACGACAACACACAGATTTACGTGGTTCACTAACGGTGTGTTAGCTACGTCCACAGGGCAGAAGGGAGGAGAGTTTTATTAATGTTGAGGAGTTACAGAGTTTTTCAGATTCAGAGTTATGATATGATAACTGCTAGGGTTAGGCTTAGAGAGTTTATATAGTACTCTCTAAGACCTAATACAGAGAACCTAGAAAGGCCCAAAACAGACCATAGGCCCAAGACAGAAACCCTAGCCCAAACAGATTAACGGATACCGTTTAGGTTTCGGGGGCGTTGCCCCCGAGCCCCCACCAGGGCGTTTCACCCCTGGACCCCGACTCGCTGACCGGGCAGCGAGACCCCCGCATTGTCACTCGAAGTGGCAATTAAACCGATTCAAGGCATTATTCAACACAATCTAACACCTTTCTAAATATTTCATCCGTTCAATCCAATTCCATACATTTGGCTGTCGTAGGTGCGACCAATGACAAATTTTTTATTTTTGATAAAAAAGTGATCATTTTTGGTCAAATAGTGGCTACTTTTTCTAATTGAAAAAGGATCATTTTTTTTAAAGTAGTCACGGTTTTTTGCAAAAATACACAGAAAAGACTGTCGCATAAGATAATTACCGATTAGTTAATTAATACTTCCTCCCTTTATCTCTACTCTACCACTTATTAATCGAGAGAAAATTGCAATTAGAAACTTACACATGAATAGTGTATAAAATTGAATATGTTAGAGTGGATTTCAAGGAAAGTGAATGACTTCATTTCAATGAAATGGACCAACACAAATAGTCTAAAGTCTAAACTAGCCTCTCCATTTGAATGACTGAATTCGTTAATTAATATGCTTACTTTAATTATCATTTTTTGATGAGGTCCGGAGTATATTTTAATTAAAGGTAAATAAAGGACGAGAGGGAGAAAGTAGGCATACAATCAAGGGTAAAGGCAGAAAAATGAAGATCAAAATGGGAAGCATCCTTAGGCGAAACAAGAGGACGACGTCGTTCCTTAACATACTGCAAGACAACAGCCATGATCAAATCAGCAACACTAGAATCCAAAGAAACCAACACTTGAACACATCCAACACTTCCTTGTACACTCACATTCATCAACACCTTCCTTATCACTGACACTGCTACTCCTTTCTTAGCCTCCGCCGCCGTCGATATACGCCCTGTGTTTGGCCCGTTTCGGTGCGGCATGGCTTTGTTGGCTCTTCTGAAAGGGAACAACTACTATCATTACCCACACAAATTTGATTAGTTTTGTGAGAATAGATTAGGGAAGAGCAAGTAGGGATAATTGTAGGCGGCTTTTTGGAATTCACTAACGAGGCCTTATTTATACTGTTGCCCACGTTTACAATTTTTCTTTTCTTTTCTTTTTTATTGGCGAAAGTGGAAAACGACCTCTTTAAGTTTGTTTTGATGTGAGTTTAACCCATTTAAGTTTACTTTTGAGTAAATAATTCCTTAACTTTGCTCTAATTTGAAATCAAGCCCCTTTATTATTCCGGTCAAAATCTCATCGGATTGTCAATTTTTCACCAATTTCACATATTGTTATACGTATTATATATAAATTTCACACTTTATACTATACATGAGATGCATACGCGTCTTATCCAACCAGTCCTATGTCTTACCTCTCACTTTCTGTCTTCCTGTCTCCCACCGAAGTACCCAACAAGCCAACAAGCCAACACCAACATTATCATTTTTTTGTTTAAAAAATAAGGTAAAAGCTCATTTTGAGTGTAAATTATGAGCAATTTTTTAGAGGATCCTAATTAAGTTGTGCGAAACTTACTTGAATCGTAGAGACGGGAAGGAGAGTGTACATACATAATTGCTACATAAGCAAGAAATGGAGTAGTGCAATTTTAGAAAGAGAAAAAAAATTAAAATAGATGACTGACACAACTACTTCAATAAAAATAATTCATTATTTTTTAGGTAGTAATATAAGTACATGATGTATTCTTATACATAAAACATATATAAAATATTGATGACAATTTAGTGAGAAATTGACAATCTGGTGAGATTTTGACCTCAAAATAAAAGGAGCTTAATTTCACATTAGACCAAAGTTGTTGTTTACTACAAATTAAACTTAAGGGGGTTAAACTCACATCAAAGCAAACTTAAAGATATCGTTTACCACTTTCGCGCTTTTTTATTTATATTTCGTGTTAAGATACTGATGCTCTTCATACTCCCGCTAACAGTTGCTCCACAGCTGACTTCTACTCCTGCTGGCACAGCTGCTCCAATGATAGCTGATGATGACTCTCTTCCACGTCATTGATGCTGACTCAAGGACACATCAGCACAACTAATTAACTCAAAATATCTGTAACAAACTCTGTAACAGAATTAGAAGTTTGTTAGAGCTACGTTTCTTACTAAGTAAGATAGCTACTTGTATATAAAGAAGATTGAAGATGATTGTAACTTAAGTTTTTAATAATCAATAAAAATCAAACTTTATTTACTCTTGTTTGTAAACTTTTCATACATAATTCTCTTTCCTTCTATAAGCTTTGTTTCTCCATTAATGGAGTATTAGAGTATTGAAGGTGTTATCATGGTATCATCGTCTAGATCCTTGTTTTAAAGCGATAAATTGCTTCAAATCCGCTGCTTTTCTATTGATCAAATCAACCTCAGTGTACATTTGATCAGTTTCTTTGATTTGTTTCTTCAAATTCATTCCAATTTTTTGTTGCAACATCTTCAAAATGCCAGAAAATTCTGAACCTGTATACACTTCTGTGTATAAAGATCCTCTTCACCTCACAACAGCTGACCAAGATTTACTGCAGTTGATTCCTCAAGTTTTTGATGGCAAGTCATTCCTTCACTGGTCCAGGAATCTTCGAATTGCTTTAATCACAAAGAATACGCTTTGCTTCGTCAATGGCGGCTATCCTAAACCAGTTGAGACTCATGCCAACTATTTTGATTGGATTCGCACTGATTATACAGTCATGCGTTGGATTCTTCACTCTTTGGATTCAAAAATTGCAGAAGGATTGTCTTATGTTACCTCAAGTAAACAGCTGTGGGATGAGTTACAGGAGCGTTATAATCAATCGAATGCTCCGTTCCTTTATCAACTTAGGAAGGATGTTGTGCAAATTTCACAAGGTGATTCCTCTGTTTCAGATTATTATGCAAAATTGCGATTTGTATGGGAAGACATGAGGTCTCTTGATCCTATTCCTGACTGCACTTGTGGAATCCTTGCTAAGTGTTCTTGTCTCATTCTTAAGAAGATCATTGATCGTGAGAATACTCATCATGTAATTGATTTTTTGATGGGATTAAACAAGAAGTATGAGCACACTAGATCTCAGATTCTAGCCATGGATCCTCTTCCCAAGGTGAATCAAGCTTTTGCGATTGTTCATCAAGTAGAGACTCAAAAGAATATCTCAGCAGTTGAGAATGAAGATGCTCATAATGGAGCTGCTTTGGCGGTTTATCATTCTGTTGATCCTCCAAATGTATGGAGGCGTGACTCCAAGAAACCTAAACTTGATCGCACTAAATTCTTTTGTGATCACTGTCAGAAGTCTGGACACACCATTGATTTCTGTTGGACATACACTACTACAAATACAGGCAATAACAACGCCCCATCAACAACGCATACTCACGAAAATAAAGAAAAACCGTTGTGGAATGGATAAATATTTTTCCGCGGAATTTTATTAAACCTAATAACAACGGTGTTAGTTTTTCAAACGTTGTTATTAGTTTTAACAACGGCGTGAACTAAAATAACTGTTGTAAATAAATTTACTAATAACAACAGTTTATTATATGTCCGTTGTTATTAATTTAGCGCGAAATAATAAAAATTAATAACAACGGGTATGAAAAACCCGTTGTTATAATGTGTTATTAATTTGGCGCATTATTTGGCTTAAATTAATAACAACGGAGATGATTTTGTTGTACGTTGTTGTTAGTTGTAACAACGGATTTAACTTTGTTAACCGTTGTAAATAGGTAACCTAATAACAACGGTGAATATGAATAATAACCGTTGTCAATACGTTTAATAAAGATGAAAAAAAACACAGAACACTAATAATACTGTACTGCAACACAAAAACACAAACACTAAATATAATTTATTGATTTCCTGATCGTCTCTTTGTCATCATCTCCGTCTGCTATTTCTTATTAATCAGGTATTCTAATAATTTTTCTTTATTGATTTCCTGAATTTCGTTTATTTGTGAATTAGTTGCCTTATACATTGCATTTTCTGAATTAGTTGGCTTATTATTGAATTAGTTTTAATTAGTTGGATTTTCTGAATTACTTGGCTTACTATATATACTACGAATGTAGATAAATGACTCGAACTTGGATGAATGCTGCGAATATGAGTGACCCAAACTATAAGGATGGTTTAGCTGAATTTTATGAAGTCGTTGCGAACAATTTGAATGGTTCTTCTAGTATTCCATGCCCTTGTGAAAGATGTGGTAATATTAGGTATATGGCTATTCCGGACGTTAAAATTCACCTAGAAAAGTATAGTTTTAGTCGATCCTATACCCGTTGGATTTTTCATGGGGAATCATTAGAGGAAGATAATAATTTTGAAGAAGATGATCTTGAGGTATACGAAAGGATAACTGATGATCCCGAGTTTGCCGAGTATGTTGAGTTGGAAGCAGACGAGTTGAATGTTGGGTCTACAGATAATGAAGAAAAAGATGATGAATCAAATGCTTTTGAAGATGAAAACATTAATTTGGATGACCTTGACAACATGTATAAGAAGTTGTGTGAGTCTGAAGCGCCTCTATACCCTGGTTGTAAGTACACAAAGATGTCGGCTGTGGTGAAGTTGTATAATATCAAGGGGGCAAATGGGGTTCGTGACACATGTTTCACTAGTTTATTAGCCTTGATAAACGACATGCTTCCAGATGGTAATGTTCTTCCCGTTAAGACATATGAGGCTAAAAAACTAATTAGAGGGGTGGGTATGAGATATGAGAAAATACATGCATGTCCAAATGATTGCGTATTGTATCGAAAATTATATCAAAACTTAACCAATTGTCCGGTTTGTTTTGAGTGGCGTTATAAGGATAAGGAAGGTATCCCGGCTAAGGTGTTATGGTATTTTCCAGTGATACCAAGATTCATAAGGATGTTTGCGAATAGCAATGATTCAAAAATGTTAACTTGGCATGAAACTGGAAGAATAAATGATGGGAAGCTTAGACACCCGGCAGATGGTATGCAATGGAAATCGTTCGACGCTAAGTATCCCGATTTCGGCATTGAACCTAGAAACTTACGTCTAGCGCTGTCCACTGATGGAATGAACCCACATGGAAACATGAGTACCCAACATAGTACTTGGCCAGTAGTGTTGGCAATATACAACTTACCTCCATATGTGTGCATGGAAAGAAAGTACTTGATGTTGTCGTTGTTAATTTCCGGCCCTAAACAACCTGGAAATAATATAGATGTCTATTTGAAACCTCTTTTAGATGATTTGCGAATTTTGTGGGATAGTGGGATAGAAGTATTTGATGCATATAGGAATGAAACTTTCAATTTGAGAGCGATGTTATTGTGAACAATAACCGACTATCCGGCTTATGGCGACCTTTCTGGGCATACGGTGCATGGGAAAGAGGCATGTCCATTGTGTGGGGAGGATATCGAGTCTGAATACTTGAAGTTTTCTCATAAGTATGTGTATTTGGGAAATAGGAGGGGCTTGGATCCTGACCATTGTTATCGCAAGCAGCAGAAAGCATTTAATGGACGTCAAGAACATCGTCAACCTCCTAGAATTTTGAGTGGGCATGAAGTTTATCAGCAAGTAAAGCATATAGAGATAAAATATGGGAAGAAGAACGGCTCTAAATTGTCTACTCGTGGGTATAAGAAAAGATCCATATTTTTTGATAAACTTCCATATTGGCCTGACCTGGCGGTCAGGCATTGCCTCGATTTCATGCACATTGAGAAAAATGTCTGTGATAATATTATCAATACCCTCCTGAATGTTCCCGGTAAAACAAAGGATAACGCCGCAGCTAGGGAAGATATGCAAATGATGGGTATTAGGCTAGAGTTGGCACCACAGAAGAGAGGTAATGGTACATTTTTACCGCCAGCAGCTTATACCCTTTCACGGAATGAGAAAGAAGAGTTTTGTGCATGCTTGAATGGAATTAAAGTGCCACATGGTTATTCGTCCAACATCAAAAGCCTTGTGTCGATGCAAGATCTAAAACTCACCGGGTTAAAGTCACATTATTGCCACACTTTGATGCAACAATTACTATCCGTGGCTATTCGCTCCATTTTACCTGAAAAGGTACGATATGCTATTACCAGATTCTGTCTCTTCTTCCAGTCCATATGCGATAAAGTCATCGATCCCGATGCTGCGGATTCATTGCAGGACCTCGTTGTCACCTCTCTTTGTCATTTTGAAATGTATTTTCCCCCCTCTTTCTTCACTATCATGATTCACCTGACCACTCACTTGGTTAGGGAGATTTTGTACCTTGGGCCCGTGTACTTGAGATACCAGTATCCTTTCGAAAGATTGATGAAAGTCTACAAGGACTATACATCTAATCGGTATCGTCCAGAAGGTTGTATTGCTGAACGTGCTATATTAGACGAAGCTCTTGCATATTTTTACGCTCATCTCTCTCCTGAGGAGTTAATTGGCGTTCCAAAGAATCGTCATAGTGACTGGATGACCGGAAAAGGTATTAGGGGCCGGGTTGAAAAAATTGTGTCACGTGACATGTTACATTTAGCACATACGTATGTGCTAAACAACGAAGATGAGGTGCAACCTTATATTGAACAACACAAAGATGAGCTCAAATACTATCACCCAAACAAGAGCGAGATGTGGATTGCAAACGAGCATAAGAAGACATTTGGATAGTGGTTTAGGAATGTTGTCTTGGAGTATAAGAATTTGTATGGTGATGACATCTCTCCTAGGTTACTACGTCTTGGGTTAGGTCCAAATGCCAGGGCCACTTTTTTCAGCGGTTTTGCTATTAATGGTTATACTTTTTACACCCGCGAGCAAGATGAGTTGAGCACCATGCAAAATAGTGGTGTGAGTTCTGAATTTGAGGCAATGCACTTTGCTACTTCAAAAGATAAAAACCCTATTTGGGGAAAATGCCTTTATTATGGTGTTATTCAAGAAATATTGGTATTAGATTACATTGATTTCACCATACCTCTGTTTCGATGTAACTGGGTTGATAACAACAACAATTGTGTTCGAAAGGATAAAATGGGATTTACGTTGGTCAATTTGGATAAGGTTGGCAATAATAAGGATGATCCTTTCATAATGGCATCCCAAGCTAAACAATTGTTCTATGTCACCGATCCTATGGATAAGAAGTGGTCTGTTGTACTATCTATAAGGAGTAGACGGGGTGCACCCGATAATGGTGGGGATAATGATCAGGATGTCGTGTTTGAGGGAATGGATCACTCTTCCACTGTATCTTATTTCGACAATGTTGACACTGATCATGATAACATTGAAAGCATCTATATGCTTGATGATCATGGTGAAGGTATTTGGGTTAACGAAGAAACTATGTCGGGCAAGAAACGTCCCCGACGTCCCCGATCCTGAGGTGGTATTGTCTTTAGTTTTTGTTAGCTTTGGTCATTGTTGAAGATTCCCAAATTATTTAGCTTTTGGTCATTCATTATACAGTCTCCATGTTTTGGTTTCTGCAGATATTGCAGTGTATAGTGCTTATGATATTGCTGTCTTTGTTGGTTTCTGCTGATTATTATTGCAGTGTATAGTACTTATGATATTGCTGTCTCTTATAATTATAATTAAAAAAAAAATAAAGGTAAGCAACAACAACGGTTGTTGTAAATATACCCGTTGTGGTTAGTAATAACAACGGTTATTAACCATAAACCGTTGTCATAGTGTTTACTAATTACAACGGGTAGACTACTATAACCGTAGTCATTACTCTATCACAACGGTTTGTTTATGATAACCGTTGTCAATATTTGTAGATAGAAAACACACAAAACTAATAATACGACTGTACTGCAACACAAAAACTCTATCACAAAGCGATCATTTTTCTGTCATCATCTCCCTTATTATCTTTGAATTTGTGAATTTGTGAACTATTTCTTGAATTTGTGAATTTGTGAATGTCATTTCCTGAATGTCGTTTATTATTTTCACCAATTCAATGTCGTTTATTAGCAAATTTGTTAATGTCATTTCCTGAATGTTATTTCCTGAATGTCATTCAATTCTAATTTTGCTTTATCGATTGAATAGCTTTGAATTGAATTAGTTTAATTACTTCTAAACTTAAGTCAAAAAACAAATTAACGTATCAACATTAATATTATTAAATAATAAGTTCAAACGGCGCCACATGTAACACCCCGTAAATTTGGACCGTTATTATATTTTAAAAATAATATTTTAAATCAACTTTAATTTAATATTAATTTAATTAAAATAATAATAATTCGAAAAAATATAATTTTATTTTATTTTGAAGTAATATAATTATTTTTGATAGTTTGGAAATGTTTAAAAGTAATTTAAACTATATTTAAACCTTTTTCTTTAATAAAAGAGTATTTCAAAGAAAAGTCGTAAAAATGGGATTTTCCATTTCTTACGGTCGTTGGGTAAATGAGTTAGGATATAGGGCATTGGGGTACTTAATTTTCTAGTAAACTCGTGTTTAAAAACTTTAGCGTTGTCGGAAATCGTGTTTGACGAATAATTCGAATTCCCGTCAAATCGAACCAAAACCGAGTAAAAAAAAAAAAGACCCAATACCCATGATCCTTATGGCAACCAGCCAGCCTTCCCCTCTCCCTTAGGTTTCATTTTCATTTTCATTTTTTCGTTCTATCAACATCAAAAATCAAAAAAAAAACT